>JAPYZM010000371.1:0-38576 GCA_030522845.1 Psyttalia concolor | reverse complement strand
AAACATGAAACCAATAACTTTCTATCGGGAAGTTAAAAATTATTCATTAGTAAAAGAATGATACGATTCGAGTCTTTTTTTTTTTTTTTTAATTTTTTTTTTATTTAAATTTTTATTTCCAGCAAAAAAAAAAATTTGCCAAATATTCCTTTATTTTGGAGAAGGATTTAATTTTTCCGAAAAATCAGTTCCGGGTGATGTTAATTAGATTTGAATTATAACAATCCTGTCGCTCTAAAGGATCATTATGCTATAAGTGGCTTCAGATGGGCTACTCCAATGGTCACTCCTTTTTTCTCAATTTCGTATTTTCTTTCATCTCCAATTGTCGCCATTGAAACGTGTCCATTAAAGCCCTAGGTCAATGCTCTCTAGAGGAAGGTCAAATCTAAGGGAATGGAGGGGATATAAAGATTGGTTATATATTGATTTTAAAAATGCAGAATTTTCTGAGTCGATTTCTAATAATGATAAAACCGAATTGATTGGTTACTTAACAATCACCGTAATATGTACCATTGCATGATAATTATTGACAACACCTTCTATACAGGGCTTCAATAATTCAGAAATCAAGACAGAAATTCACCTTCATCAACACATTCACTCGAACAATAGAAACTTCAATGATTTGGCTATTACATATATCTGTCAATATATATCGGTATTTTATATAAAATTTACGTAAAATCAATGATAATTCAACCATTTTTCTAATTTTTAGAGAATATTTCCTTCAGTTATGGGGTTTTTTACAAAAACTCCATAATGACAGCCCAGGAACGATATTTTTCCGTAGTGATTTTCACTTTTTCGAGTTCGGGCAAGGGCCCGTACCAATCCCCGGACGAGGAAGAGTGAAGAGCAGTACGGAAAATTCATTTATTTCCCGAATTTTTGGTGCCCCGATAGAGTTTAGAACTAAAAACTTCCAAAAGTGGGAAATTTCAGTGTTTGGTCAGATGAGCTTAAACAAATAATTAGTAGAACAGTAGAATGAGTCAGTGGAATTTTGGAAAATTTAATAAAAAGAGATAGTATTCTAGGATGGTTGAAGATGTTTGAATGATATTTATGGATGTTCTCTCTGTCGAAATATTATAAAAAGTAGTGATTACACGAAACTTAAAAATATTGTTGAATCGACGAAAGTACATTAAGTAACTTGAGCAATGAGATTGGCTACTCCTAATCTTGGCAACTGGATATAGATATCTTGGATCAATTTATATGTGGAGATTATATTGTTGAGAACCGCAGAATGCCCTAGAATAATAAAATTGTTGGCTTGGATATTGCAGAAAGTAAACTACACAAAGCAATATTTGCTCACATGAATGTCTACACATGGAGGTATTAAAATTTTGGACCGCTGAAAACTATTTCAGCGGCTCCTACTTCCCGTACTGGCAAATCAAAAATGACATAGTATATTTCCGGCCTGTCATTATGGAGTTTTTAACTCGCGTTTTTTACTCGCCTCGCCTAGGGCTCGGCTGACCAAACTTCACGGGAGTCAGAAAGCCCCATAATGACAGCCCAAGAACGATCTTTTCCCGTAGTGATTTTCACTTTTCCAAGATCGGGCAAGAGCTCGTACCAATCCTCGGGCGAGGAAACGTGAAAAACAGTACGGAAAAAGGGAATTCTTTATCACAGTGAATCCCATTTTCTACGTAAACTATGCAATAACATCTCTTCTAATCTTGTGCATATCTTTATAGGTGAGTGATTTACGCCAAGAATTGGCAGCACGCAATCTAAGCTCCAAAGGCCTTAAATCCCAGCTCTCAGCGCGACTGACCAAAGCGATAAAGTCAGAGCAAGCTAAAGAGGAAGGCCGCCAGGATGAGACTGAAGATAATGAGGAGGAGATAACGCCACCTCCTAAAGAGGAAACTAAAGAAGAGAAGAAGAGTAAAGAGGTAAATGCTGGCTGAGAAACATATTTACTCACTTCAATAATGCTAATATCACTGGGGCTTAAAAATCAGTGGATTTCTGTTTATGTACAGAATAGTCGGAAGGAAAAAAGTATAGATTTTAATTTAATTAATTTTTCTTTTATCTCGATGTAATGAAATGTGAGTGTTTTGCCAAATTATTATGACATGTGCAAAACAGTATATTTCGATACAAGTGCTACGAGATGAAATACCCGGCACCTGTATCCGAACTATATTTTTTATTAGTGATATTAGGTACAGAGAGTGGCAAGCTTCGATTTTTCGTTTACTAGTAAAGGAAAGGCACTTTTCGACACGGACTGAACGGAGCAGCAGTGACAAAAAAGAGAGTGAAAAGTCCGATCTAGCTGAGCGCCTTCGCCTAATTCAGCCGGTTCCAGGCAGGAGTGGCATAAAATTATGTTCAGGATTTCGTCCTCAACGTGTGTGGTTACATCACTCCCCTACGGCTCATGCTGTAAACCCCACACACGTTGAAAACGAAATTGCCCCACACGTGCTGAAATACTATACTAATTATGCACCGTGTGCGTAATGGTGTTTTGGCTCGTGTTATAATGTTACGAGCCAAAAACACCATAACCCACAATTTTCAGACAATATCTTATGTTATTGTGCCTGTAATCCGCGATTCAACCGAACGAAGCGAGGTTAGAATCACGTGATTACGGGTACCTGTGGCATAAAATTATATTTTACTGAATTACTTACTTTATTCCTTTGTAACAATGATAAAATTAATACTTTCAGCATGATGAAGATAAGAAAAAGAATTCTGAACGTGAACGTGCTCTACTGGAGAAGCGCTACACCCTCCCGGACTCGCCACACATAATTGTCCACCCCTCGCGTACCGCAAAGTCTGGAAAATTCGACTGTACAGTTATGTCGCTCTCAGTCCTCTTGGATTACCGTCCCGAGGACACTAAAGAGCACTCCTTTGAGGTTTCACTATTCGCCGAGCTCTTCAACGAGATGTTGATGCGTGACTTTGGCTTTAGGATATACCGATCTCTATGCGCCCTCCCAGAAAAAACAAAGGAGAAGGAGGAGGACTCGAAGAAGCCGAAGAAGGAGGAGAAACCTCGTGAGGAGAAAAACGCGGATGACAAGAAGCGGAAGGACGAAGACGACAGAAAGTCGAAGAATCCGAAAAAGGACGAGAAGAAAAGAGAAACGAGTAAAGACAAAAACAAGGAAGACAAGGAGAAGCCGACGAAGAGTGATGAGAAGGATCGGGAGGAGGATGAGGACGAGTATGAGGATGAGACAGAGGACGATGAGTCGGTGAAGGACGGCAAGAGGGAGAAGGAGAGAGATGGAAAGAAGAAGAAGCCAAAGCTGTATACCTACGATCCTTATTTACTACTGTCTTTTGTTTACTTCGATCAGACTCATTGTGGGTATATTTTTGATAAGGATATTGAGGAGTTGATCTACACCTTGGGACTGAATTTATCTCGTGCACAGGTGAGCATATCGCAGTTTCGAGTCAGAATTGCTGTATAAAAATTTAACGTTGACAATGTTGAAGAGATACAGATACACAAACCAATTGTATGAATTAGTTGCTCTCATATTGTATTCATAATCAAACGTAGTTTAAATGTTAGTACTTCTAGAAAAGACAAGCACGATTGTTAGATATGGCCTCTACTTATTACAGTAAAATTCATCATTTCACTTCAACACTGGACAATTAATCAACTTTTTCTGCCTACATGGACCGAAAGTGAGCATTCTAACCGAGCATAACAAGAAAAGTCATATTCAACCCTTGGGAATAGAATCAGACAAGCATTCCCACGTGCTTACAACCCTCACCTTCTGCTCGGGACGTAATTTTGCACGTGGGGACAATTTGTCTACTTCTAGTCTACTTCTAGATGAAAAATATAATATCATTCCACGAAATTGAATTTTATCACATTTTATTCAATCATACTTCATCATTTTAATGTATTATTATTTTAGAGTTATTGCTTTTTCCAACCGTTTTTTGTTCATATTTAAACATCTCTAGACACAAGTTAATAATACGACAATCATCAGGCGTACAAAAGTCTATAGGAAATGTCTAAATATGTTTCATTACTTATTTACTTCATGACAACCTTTCTTATTATGCATCGAGATTAATTCATTTTAAAAATAGACTAATGACCATTATTACTTGAGTGTTGAGTGTGCTGAGCAAAACTCGAATATCAAACGGTGGATATATTTTTTCATATCCAAGTTTGCGTAATAGTTCTGCTCGCTCAACGTCATATAGGGGACATTGCCACAGCAAATGATTCAGATCCACCTCAGTACATCGACATTGGCATTGACTAGATTCGATGATACCCAGTCGGGCAAGGGAGTCAGACAAACTATAATGGTTTGCCTTGGCTCGATTAACCCAACTTATTGCTTAACGTGGTAATTTTGAAAAACTGGGATCACGGAACCACAGTTTCCTGCCTTTTCTATGATACCATTGAAAATACTCAGTACCATTATTAGCTCTTAGTTCGTCTATCTTTTGTTGAGTGTTATCAAATGACTCATTTTTGAAGCCCTTTCTAAAATCGATGTAGGGTAGCTTGTAGTTCGGATTTACTTCTAAGTTCGTTTTGTTGTATAATAGTTCTTTTGAATGGAAAATATAATTACTGGCCCTGATACTCAGTACAGGCGATGACAGGTATCTGAGTGCGCTGAGAGAGGCAGAGAGGATAAGAAAATTGCGATGTGGGGTATCTACCGCAATTTTTACAGTTTCTTGAATAGCAATACTCTCGGCTGTGAAGGTTGACGCTTTTATATTGATTCCAATTTGGATATCAATATTGAGTTCTGGACATGTACAGGCTATGGCCACTGATTTTGTCTGTCCCATTTATTTGCTACCGTCTGTAAATATGCGGGTGTAATTTTCAAGTTGTTTATCAATTAGTATGTTCGCATTCCCTCCGCACGACACCACCTTTTTAGCCATTTCTCTATTCGTCTCGTCTAACGAGAAAACCTCAACTAGTGTGGCGTAGTTTTTCTTATATATATTAAAATGATTAGCGATGCTTAAGCTCGGTAATAGCGGTTTAATATCAATTATGCATTCTTTAATAATGCTCGGTCTGGCCTTTATATCACCGTTAGTTCTAATATACAGGTCATTGATTAGCCTAGATTTTGACTATCTGAATGGGACATTATTTTTATAAGGTAATTTTTGCATAAAAAGGTTGCTCGTGCGTAAATTGTCGGTAATTTACTCTCGGCTAGTAGAATCGCAATTGCGGATGGCCTCGTACTGGAATTTTTCCAGTTTTTCAAGATGTATCTTCTTATAAGGTATATAAATAAACAAGCCGTACTCGACGATTGATCTTATGAAAGCTTTATACAGCATCAGGAACGTTAGGGGGATCGGAACCCCACAACGTACCTCAAAGAAACTTAATGATATTCATGGACTTTAATAGCAACGCTAAGACTCGATCAAGATCAAGAAACTCTTGAAATTTAATTTCTCGTCTAGGATTAAATCTAAAAATATAACGTGTGGGCTACACTTGATATAACAATCTCCTACTAATATTGAGGTATCCCTGCCAAGGACAGGCCAAGTTTCTTCAAGTTAGCGGCTATTATTCTAATAGATTCTTCAATGATTCTAACGCTACTGGAGAGAGAAGGGTGACTTATAGACAACGCGAAATCACCGGCAAACTCGCAAATTTTGCACCTCACCATTGATGCCCTCGGTAATATGTGACACATAGAGGGTGTATAGCACTGGAGAAAGAACTCCTCCTTGCGGAACCCCCTTGTGAACCTTTCTGGGGGACTTGTTCTACTGTGACACAATTTCTCTCTCATACGTCAGGATTGCTGCACAAATCTAGTCATATTAATTAGACATCCTATACTGGCAATTTTTTCGATTAGCAGAGTTGCATCGACATTCTCGATAGGCGGATTTGACATCCAGAAAAACCGCCAATCTCACGATTTTTAGTCAGATGGTGGTCTGTGTATAAGACTATATTACTTAGGTTGTCGTAGGTCGATCTCCCTTTTCTAAAGCCGCTTTGACTGATGGGGAGTAACATGTTACTTTCTATCCACCAATCCAACCGACTTTTGACCATCGTTTCGAACAACTTGCACAGATACGATGAGAGAGCAATAGGTCTGACGTCAAGCCCATTAGGTTTCGGTATGGAATGAATGTATTGAGAGATCCAACTCTTCGGGAAATCCGAATTGGTGTACATGTGGTTAAAGATATCAACTAAAATTAAATGATATTGGCGTGGAAGTCTCTTTATAACCTCATAATTAATACCATCTAAACCGGGGGAAGATTTATTTTTCCGGGTTCTCAAGGCCTGATTGAACTCTACAAAACTGAACATATCATTCAGAGTTTCATTTTTTTTGACATTCAGGAATATAATGTGGATCCGTCGGGCACTAAGGTGGACTGAGAATATCAATAATTTCTGGGATTTTCCACTCATATTGCAGATGCTCCTGATGGTTGAGTGAGTTATTGTTCACCCAAGCATTTTTACATGACTTTATACATGGCAGTCATGACATCTGTTTTCTTACGTCTATGGATTCCGCGAATTCAATAAAGTTTCTTTTTCCTTGTTAATTTGGGGAGATTTCTAGTTTTACGTACTTTCAATTTATAGATTTGTAAATCTATTTCGTCTTTTGTGTAGCGCCATTTCTTGAATGCAGCCTGTCTTAGCCGTATGGTCTTACCACATTCGCTATTCCACCACGCTACCGGATTTCTGTGTGTTTTCGGGGGAACTACCCTTTTTCTGGGTGTGAACCTACTAATTGTCTGCGAGAGATAATCAAAAAAATATTCGTATTTACCACTCGCGGGTAGATCTTCAAACTGGGGTTCAAGAAACCAATGGTACGTGGTTTTAAGGTTCTGAATGAGTTTGTCACATCTTGTCTTCTCAGAGTTTAATTTATGAGATTTTTTGCAGTAAATTTTTTTTCCTAAGTTCAATTCAACGATCAGTGGGAAATGGTCAGAGCCCCAAGTTTCCTGTTCTACATTAATCGTTATTTTGTCGGATATGGAAACTGAGCTGAAAATTAAATCGATGTTCGAATCACTCTGATGGCTTATTCTCGTAATAGTATCTGTATTATGCAAAATGAGATCACACCGGTTAAGCGCATCAAAAAGCCAACTACAGTATGCCAGGAATTGAAGTCTCCCATGATGATGACATTATTTACTAATTCTTTAATTGAAAAAATTTTGTCCCATATTTCGTGAGATATGATACTGCTTGGGGGCTTATACATTGCCACGAGACTTAGCGTAGGTTTGCAATTGGTGATATTGATTCATATCGTTTCAATAAGATCTTCTGAAACCGTCCGAGTTTGTATTCCTTATAGGCGTATTTATTTCAAATGGCCATCAAAACACTGACAGAATTTGTCATGAGTTGCCATTGACTTTAATATTGTTGTCTTTACTCAGGTATTGCTAATATCACTCAACGACCGAGATTTGGGCAACCCGGTATTCATTTTCTTCGATATCCTGACAATACGACTTTCGAGACTTCTGTCCGTTATTATCTCACTAATTACTGCTAACATGTTCACTAGATCAGGAATATCATTAGTAAGGCTGAGGGTAATCGATCTAGGGTCTTGTTGCCCATGTGTTCTGTATAAGAAGACTTTCACGTCTTCGTATGTTATGGGGAAACTAGATTTATCTCTCTTGTATGTAGGCTCAAATGGTGACATCTGAACGTCGATGATCTCCTTCAGCTTGTCCGCTGAAGTAGGGGTTGTCTCATCTCTGGTACCTCTCCTGCTGGTGAAGTTACTCTCGTCGATTTGAGTCTCTCCTGCGAGGATTTTATGAGAGAGTGCTGTGCTGGGTGAAGACGAGTAGGCCGGCGATCTGCCTCGTTTAGAGGCTGGTGTATCTATCTTATTGGGTCTCTCCTTTATTGGTTGTTGAGTTTCAGAGTGTGCGTCGAAGTCTTCCTCACATTCCCTCATTAGTTCAGCAGGTGTTGTAACCGTGGGCACTCTCTGGCTCTGTGTCCCGGCTTGTGACAAATAAAACATTTAATTGCGTCCATAGTAGGAAAGATCCAATAATCATAGTCATCCTCGTGAGGTATTCGAAACTTCGGGGGGACCTTATTGACTTGATCCACAGGGATGTAGACTTACCGCCGATTACTGTTCACATTACTCAATTCTGGGTCTGCTATACCCGCCCTCACTGGAGTGATCGCAGATTTCAATGTTTTGCCGTATTCTCGTAATTTATCCTCAAGCACTCTGTTGGGTATTCACGCAAAGACGTTCGAGAGAATAAGTCTCTTGTTACTTGATGTGTATGCTCGAATAGGAATCACATGCTCTCAAATAGTAAGCGACATTTCTTCCATTGCTAACTTATCGACAAGTTTGCCATTGTTCAAGGCAATTAGGATTCTTTGATTAGAGATTTTCGACGATTGAACGATCTTACTATCTTTCGAAAATTTACTCAGAGCTAAGGGGTACTCGCTGACTCTAATTCGAGGAATGGCATCAAGGACGATTGAGTGCTCCTTTTTCGGGGAATTTGATTCTTCAATAATTTGGGAGTAGCTGGGTCTTGGTGAGTTCATCGCGTTGGTTAAATCCATTGTAATCCTTGGGTGTTAACCCTGTAGTCAGAAGTAACCTGAGAGAGGTCCGCTGTTGTTTTGGGTCACAATACCTCTTTTCCCGAAAAGAAAAAAGGGCTATAAAAAAAAGATTGTCCTCACTTGTTCACTACTTTCACTTGCTTTATTATAGATAATTTATTGATATTAGGAGACCATTAGTCTTGCAAATTCATACAGGGCCGGAGCGTTTATAAACACATCTTACTCGGTCGACGTTTCAACTGAGAGTCCCTTATTATGAACTAAAGTTTGAAAATGACAAGTTTCAAATAAGTATTGCGTTGTCAACAAAACCCTTTTAATATACTTATGTAGCTATTGTATAGTATTCGTCACCAAGAAATCAGATGACTTAACTACGGAATTGTGCCTGTGATGAATGTCTGTGATGAAATTTGTAATGTTATGACCCGCTTCTAATAAGCAGCAGTAAAATCGGTTTGATAGTGATTAAAACCATAATCAGGTAAAATATAGAATTCCGCTTATCATACCTCATGTCCATAAATAAAAATTTATTGTTTCTATTCAATCTTCGGGATCTGATTAATTATTCATCTGAGCTATCATATATTCATTACACTTTAACTAATGACTGTTGAAGTAGCGACTTCATAGTGTAGCAGTATCTCTAATTCAATGGCTCTTTGAAAGATGCCATAATATTAAATGAATGTTTTAATTGGAGTTGAGAAAAATTGACATTCTAATTCCTTAATTTTATCAGGTGAGAAAACTAGTACAAAAGGTCGTCACGAGAGATTCTCTCCACTACCGAAAATTAACCGATCGATCTAAAGAGGACGAGGACAAGGAGAAACCGAAGGAAGAAATAGAGGCGGAGGATGGAAGTCATGAGGTGATGGAGGACGACGAAGAGTTGAAGTCCTTGGCTTTGGGGAATAAGAAACTCTTACCTGTCTTTGTCAGTGGGCAAGTGCCCTCGAAGAGGGCCAGGGGCGAGAACCAAGGAGAGGGTGAAGAGTTGGTACCAGAGGGATTCGTCATGTTCAAGGGAAGTCTTCTCGATGTGGAGAAGTTGGTGAGCCAGTTGAAGAGGAGCGAGAAGGCCAGGGTCGACACTGAGGCTCGAATGGGGGAGATTCAGCATGAATTGACGAGTGTCAGTGAGAAGGCCCATAGGCAAACGACGGTCATTAGAGACCTGGGAGACGATCTCAAGGGGTACAAGGACAAGCTGAGGAGTGTCGAAGAAAAACTGAAGAAGACGTCGGTCGGTTTTCACATTTTCTTCTCTTACTTTTTACTCTCACCTCATCAGGACTAATAGCCTTTTTTAATAGTCTTTTTATTAGAGATTTGAGAGCTATGAGGTTAAACTGGAGACCTTTTTCATCGCAAATTGAATGCTTCGGAATTTTCGAAATATAATAAATATAACTAGCTGGGACGGAC
Organism: Psyttalia concolor; assembly: GCA_030522845.1. Taxonomy (NCBI): domain Eukaryota; kingdom Metazoa; phylum Arthropoda; class Insecta; order Hymenoptera; family Braconidae; genus Psyttalia; species Psyttalia concolor. The sequence goes on along the minus strand of JAPYZM010000371.1, from coordinate 28,480 downwards.
ATTTTTCAGTGCCCAGGGGGAAAATGTTGAGACAGTTGGGCTCACTAATAATAATAATAATATAATGTCGGGGGCTCTTTTGATTTATATATAAATTTTAGTTGAGAATTTATGAAAGTTCCCCAGATTCTGGCAGTAAAAAAAAAATTTTTATTCTTTTTGCAGTCTGAATGCTATACGTACCTGAGTGCAATAAAGAACGTATACCACACGACATCGAAAGTGATTCAGAGTGACAGTAAAAAAGTCGAAATAGTTGAGATCCAAGACGAAAAATCATCGAATGACATTAATGGAACTCAGAGTGAAGCTAAATCGAAGAGTGACACAAGGTGGAGCGACAGCAAGAGTTCAGTTAAAAAAGAAATCGAGGAGAAAGATAAAAAGCACGAGAGTAAATCATCTGTGAAAAAAGAACCAATGGAAGGGGATAAGGAGAAGAAGTAATTAATAGACTAAACGTTTATTTATTTGCACTGATGAACATTGACAACCGTCATAATGTCGTCATCACACCGTCTTCATTGCTGTTTATTTTTTAGTGAGATAATTGTGCATAATCGATCAATATTCCTAATTTCTCTAGCCCTTTGCAGAAAAGAATTTCTGGTTTTGCCAATATTCTCGGGAGCTATTGAATTGAGAAAACAAATGTGAAAGGAATTTTTGGTGAAAATGTAATTTTCCACAATTTTTGAAAACATTTTTTTTCGAAATCCTCTAGATTGCGAGATATTCACACAAGTAAATCATTTTTTTCGACTTGCCCCTGTAATTTAAATCATCCAGAAGTTAGGTGAGAAAAGTCTTTAAGAGCGAATACCTCGTTGAAAAATGGAAGGATTTTAAAATTGCAGATCTTAAGCTTTTCAATGGGAAGAGAGTGTGCTGTTGTAGTGATGGAACAGATAAAAGTACAGATTTAAGAGTGATTTTAATAAGGTAATCACTCTTAAACCGTATTAACGCTATATATCTCGCATTCAGACCAATTGCTCTGCAAAAAAAGTCACAATTATAATTTTCATTTTTTTTCTCTCAATTTTCCAAATTTTATTCGCTGTTGAAGTACAACGGTTTAGCAAGCGGTGGTGGATTATTCAATACTTTAATTGGAAAAAGCAAAACAGTCATATTTACAAACTTATGTTAACTTGTTCGAATGATTCGAATATTTCGTTACAACAATTCAATCTAGTACATATACAATTTTATTGTATAAGATAAGGCATAATCGCGGAGATTAGAAGACAGTTCAAGCTATCGATGAGAAATGAAGAAAGAAACATTAAACCTTCAAAATTAGATTGTAGTGAAAACTCAAGGTAAAGTTCTTTTTCTTTATTTTTGTATCCACAGTGTGGATGAAATGGACATTTGAATGAGAAACACTTTTAACACCGGATATCTCTTTAAAAAATCATAATATTTGAACAAAAAAAATCTCAAACCACACTTATTCCAATACTTCCGTAATTTACTTTCATTTTATTCCAGATTCTCAAACAGAGAAAACCTCAGTCAAAATGATGATTTTAAAAAAAAAAATTTGAAGATTACTTTACGAAATAATTTTCACGCATTTCCGGTTATTCTAAATAATATTTTCTAAAAAAGAACATCACGTGAGTTATGGAGTAAAACTTGTTTATAGATTTTTTTTTTATCTACATATTATAATTTAGTTGTAAAATATCCGATTTTAAAAATATTAATTTCCCAAATTTTTCGATTCCATGCATACAAATGATAAAGAAAAAAACTTTTCATTTTCACAAGTTTTCATTTGAATTAAGAGTTTTATATTTTCAATCCATAAATCACAATTTCTCTTCATGATATCGACGATTATGTATTTTCGCATACAAAACAATTGCATATATCCAAAATAGAACTTTTGTAACGAAAAAATTGAGTAGTTACGAGGAATTACCATTGGTTTTTAAAAGTGACTGTTTTGATTACTCCAATTGATTTTGATTACTCCAATTTCATTACTCCAGACTACCGAACTTTTGTTTTCACACTGGATAAAATTTTGAGTTTTGGAGGGGGGGATAAAAAAATGTGAGGAAGAAATTCTGGAAAATTGTCATCGTGATTTTTGGTTTTCTTTGAATGCAATCGTTTCAAAGCGAGATATATATACTCTTAATATCTTTTACGACGTATTATCCCATTAGGCTCACCTTTGAATTTGCATTTCGGTGTAACTAATCAGCTCCACAACTAATTCTCTTCTCGTTGAATGAATCGAAAGCTGAAATTAGCAATTTAAACAATTTTCTCAACAGATATTCGCTTGTGAAGATTTTATTCTGCTAACGTGATTAACAGGGTGATTAATTAAATTATGTTCATTACAATGGACGTTATTTTAATATTAAACCAATTTGATGTATGCCGGACAGAAGAGATGAGAGTCCTTTGATATTCGACGCGAACACAGTGTGAATCATTAAACTGCGAATTAACAATTTTCTAATGTAATAATTAAGAAAATTACTTGAATTAATTGAATTGCTCATGAATTCAGTGATTGAAAGCCACGAGGAGATCAATTCTGAACAATTTATTGCCACAAAATGAGAAGAAATATTCATTAATATAAAATTGTTAAGCTTTAAAAATTGGATAATTTTTGCTTCAATGAATTTACAATTTGCTGTGAATTATACTTTTCAGGGCCTCTACACAAATAAATAATAAAATTAATGAATAAAGTAATTGATCTCCTAATTGCTCTCAATTATTGAAAATGAAGGAAGTAAATAAAAACAATGTTGTAAAAAATTTACAATTAAACATAAAAATCATCTGAGTTTTCATTTGTTACATATATTACCAATTTGAAGGGATTAGACATCATTGACAGAGGATTAAGGATCAATTCATAGGAGGAATGGAGGCATAATTGTACGAGGGTAATGGGCGAATAAAAGAGTTATTCAATTTTGACAGAAAAATTTATTGAGATTGTTTTGGGGATTTTTGACTGTCGAGTGATAGTGATAGTGTCACCCAGCTATATTTTCTCGTCGATTGTGAGAGTAAATTGATGATTTTTAGGGTAATTTTTTAGTACATTTGATGACAATTTCACGTGATCTTTTTGGACTAAAGAATTGGAGGATTCAATGGATTTTTTTTTTGTTGAGATGGAAAGAATGTCAAGAGGATCGAAATTTTGTGTTCCAGAAGGGACTGAGAATAATTTTGCGAATATCTCGGAATAGAATGGATTCAGAAGACAAAACACATTTTTTTATGAGCAATTCAACGCTTCTTAATAATGTCTTTCAATAACTTTCTCTGAGCCCGCTAATTCCAGGGATATTGGCAAGATAGCAAGATAAAAAAAAATATCTTTTCTCCAAATATTCACGTTTCAAAGTATTTCTGCATTTTCATGCATTGTTCTACAAATGTCGTCAAGATATCACCTTATATCATTTTCTCATTCATTTCATTGTTTATTGTTTTATTGTTTTTTCATGATTTTAAGCATTGCACTAGTCTCACTATTCTCAGCTATCGTAATAATTTTTTTGTTCTTCGTACAAAAACCAACATTTTATTTGCCTTTATAGTTAAATGAAATAAGGAGAAGTCATGAGAAATTACATCATTCGTTCTTTGTTATTCCATTTAGATACAATTTTCGTCCACCAAAAGTGCCAATGACTTTTATGCTTCACAAATTTAATAATTTTCTTAAAATTTTTGAATATGAAGATCATAGAGAGACGCGATTACCAGCTTAATTTCCTCGGAAGGAAAGAGTTTGGAGGAGAATGGCAAAACATTTTCCCCTAAACCAATTAATTCTCATTTCAAAAAAAAAAAAAATCAATTATACATCATTTGAATTATTAAATTAAAGAAAAAATTTATCGAAAATATTATTGCACAGGACTCTGAAGCATAGAAAAATCTTATAAACTCTACAATCTCACTAAAAAATCGATTAACCAAGAAAAAAAATCTATATTTACAGCAATAAAATTAGTACTAATACTGCAATAAATTTACCAAAATTTACAGATTAAATTGCAATGAACTAATCGAGAGTTAATTCAATTATTACGAATTGTGCAATCGGCCATTGGCTCTCGGTATAAAAGTGGTGGGGAATTTTTTTAACGATGGAATGCAAGATTTTGTATTTTCCACTTTGACGTCACCGTTCAGTCGACTCGTTATCTCTTGTTTAGGTTTTAATATTTTTGATGGACGTTCGGTTATTTTACGAGGGGCCTTACTGCTGTTGAGCTCCACCAGCGATGGTGGACGTGGTGATGCACTCCGATGGCTCCACGAGTCACTCCAACTATAATAACAATAGATTATCAATTTTTATTACAGGAATTCAGTAGTTGTGTTATTTTTAGCGCAAAGTGGCAGATGTTTTTTTAAAATTTGATACATTCCATGCCGTAATAACCGCCTCATTTTTTAAATTAAGGTTAATTAGCACTTTCACATCAATTAAAACTCTGTGACAGCTCAAATATGCAGACATCGATTAATTCTACTCCAATTAAAAATATTCCAGTCTCGTAGAAGGATTTAATGATATCATTTTTAATAGTAATATTATTTATTGGTGTATTTTTCATTTGAAACTTCTCTCTTTGTTTACGTATTTTTCTAGTTTTAATGATGTTTTTAGATGTATCATTGGATTGATTTTTTATTTTAATACCAGCCCTTAAGCCAGAAATAACTGATTCTTGAATTCAGTCGCTTCTAAGTTACTAGTAGAGGAAAAATATATATTTTTTACATAAAATTTCTAGACATTTTTCCTTAATTTATCTGAGAAAATGCTTTTAAATCACTTGAAAGATAATAGAGAAATATCAAGACTTCTTCACTTCTTTTACTATATTGAGTTTTCTGTGAAAAGTGCTTAAATTTTCTAATCAATTTTTTATTTTCAATTGAAAAAATTATAAAAACGAGAAATCTATATCCTCTTGACAAGGAATCCTTCATATCTCCACAGCGAATTAACTTCGAGAACTACTTTTAATGCATAAATAAAATATTGAAAAAAAATAAAAAAAACTTCAAGTACTTAGTATGAACGTATTGTTGAGCAATGAGGAGAAATAAATTCAAATTGTCCCAAAGATATTCATTTTGTTAAATTTTTTTTCCAAGACTAGTCTTTCACTGAACCGATATTTTTTTCAGCAACAACATTTTATATTATTCACAAAAAAAACTCTGTCCATTCGAAAGTATTTCCATCGGCATGGCATAGCAGGTGCTCGACCAATGCAAAATTGTCTCATTTACATAATGGAACATTTCGGAGCAACCCGAAACATAAATTATCGGTAGCACAAAGTAAAGCTGATGGGTATGATAATATCAGAGGTCTAATTCTTTCTTAATTTTTATTTTGCACTTCTTATATTAATCTTGGAAATTAATCATCTGTAATAATCCCAAATTGTTAATCTTACTCATATTATTATTACCGAGCTGAATATTTAAATAAAAGCCAAGATGTATTCATCCTACTTTCAAAGAAAATGTCAGACATTTCAGAGAGAATTGTGGAGGACACCTCCACTAATGACCCCAAATATTCCCTCATAACTCCACATATTGTCGAGATAATTAAACAGCCAACACTTGGCATAAGGCAGAGCAAGGTGAAAAGAAATATTCGACAAAATTACAAATTCTTCTTTTTGGCCCTGCTCTTCGTTTTTTCACTGAAGGCCCGGGTGTACCTCCAGCCGAACGTTATGCAGATTGTTTTTGTTTTCATTTTTAATTTACCAATGCGCCTACAATTTGGAAACTCATTTTTCTAATGAGTTGATCCCCGAGAATGATAAATATATATTAGAAAAAAACTAGAAACTAGAACAATTGGAAACACTTTCAAAGGGCCGTTTTTGAGAAATATTGAAAAATAAGGGAGTAGAGGGTAAACTAACAAATGGGTAATTACCACGGCAAATGGTGTCCAATCAGAGGCTGCAATGCAAAATCTTCCAATCCTCCGCACTTAGGACATTAGTTTAAAAAGGTCTCTTGGAAGAAATTTTTTTTAAATTTCTGCATTTTTTAAGCTTTCTTTTATACCGGAATAAAGAGCCCTCGCTACTAAAAAAATAATGCGAAATTGCGATAGTTATCGTCTGTCACTTGACGTGGTCCGTGTTCTCAATTGTTCGTGACCAGTTATTTAGCATTTTTTTATTTTACCCTTTATTGACTTATTTCTCAATATTTCTCGAAAACACCCATTGAAAATGTTCCTAATTTTCTGTAGTTTTCTAAATAAATGCCTTGTAGATAAACTCGATTCGAAACAAAACAATCTAGATAAGGTTCGGTTGAAGGTAGAACCGGGCCTGAATTCGAGAGTCATATCTGTACTTGCACTTTGCTAGAGATTTCGTTATTCTCAATTAATAAACTCACCCCACAGGGCTAAACATCGCAGCATGAAACATGTTTTAATCGTGAATCCATTATCGTCAAAATTTATATTTTATTTTCACTTTTTAAAGGTTCAATGTCTACAGAATTTTCGACATGCAAAATCTGCAGTGAGGAGTTGAAGAAAGACAAAACCAAAATTTATTACAAAATCTATTTCGCGAAATGTCTCTTGCTTTCCCATTTTCCCACAACTCCACTCATCATCGAAATATTTCAACAATTGATAATTAATCGCTTTGTTTAAAGAATTTTAATTATGATTTCTGGATTCATCTGCTCTTCGCTTTATATCCCATCACAACAGACATTTATTTAGCAACAAATTGGTCTAGACTCTCTCAACTCTGGGTAAGGGATGCACTATCGATTTAGAATGGTAGTAATTCTGAGATTAAGCAAGTGGGCGTAAATCAAGAAATTTAAGGCGCACAAAAGTACATATCCCATTACAAGGTCACATGGACTGACGCACTCTACCTTCCCAATCCTGAAGCTGTTTTTTTTATTGTTACCAGAGACGACGAGAGACACCAGGGCAGCAGGAAAAATTTTTTGATGAAGATATGATGTAATTATGATGAATTTATTTAAATTCGTGAAATAAGTTTATGGTTTATGGATTAATTAATTGATAATTGCTTCTTACCTAACGAGAGGCCCCATGCCACCTTCTTGTGGTAGTGACTGGAGCAGTGAAGGTCCCGCTGATATCGGTCGAATCTTAAAAGAGAAAATCAATTTTCTCATTTCAATTATTTTTTTTTTTCAAGTGAAAGTATTCAAGAAATTCATTGAAAGTAGAGATTTTCGGTGACACATAATTTTGTCAATAGTCCGGAAACAATTGGTTTTAGAAGAAAATAATGAAGAACATTTTTGGAGGAAATGTAATTATCTATACAATTATGTTTTATGACTTCTACCCGTAAATATGTTTTTTATCGAGATGATCGCACATTAACGCACAATTAACATGAAAATTGACTGGACTTGATTGAAAAAACTTTTTTAAATTGAATTGTATCTGGTGTAATTGTTCAAAGAAATTTCTCAATTTTACCTTTTCTGTTTGCGTTGCTGCATTGCAAATATCTTTCGATAAAGTACTATTACCATTTATCGATGATGAACAGCTTGGAGAGTCTGAGTTATTCATAAATTCTTGCTGTTTGGCAACTTGCATCTGAAAAAAATATAATCAAAAAATGAAGAATATTTGAGCTATACTGGGATTCATGGATAAATGATTAGTTGATTTTGGGTAATCATCTCAAATATTAGGACTGTTTGTTTACCTGAAGTTGCTGTATTGTTCTTTCCTTATCTTCTAACTGTCCCTGAAGGAAAATTACTTGTCTTCTCAAGTCGGCCATTTCATCAGCAACATTAAGAGCACTATTCGACAACCCTGTCGTTTCAGTCGTACCGTCTTCATTCAGGTTCGGGAAGAGACCATTCACCATGGGATTGGTGAATGGATTGAGAGTTTCCGCCTAAAATTATTTGAAAATTCATTTCTCATTTCTAAAACAATCTCACAATTTTTTGCAAATATCTTTGTATTCATGTGGAGAAAAATCTATCCTTCTTTCTTTTGACCTAACTAATCTATTGAAATAACATTGAATAAAAATATTCGTCAACGTTATACACGTGAAGACAATTCATCGACAAATTCTAATAATGTAACAGAATATTTTCCATTTTCATAAAAAAAAAATTAAAATAAATAAGCTTAGAAAATGAAAACCGAAGTTCCGAAGAAATTCCGATTGAAAAAAGAAGATGAACGGCGAGTTTTTTTTTCAATGAATTATCTAAACATATTTAAATGATTACATTTTTTTTCAACAATTATTGATATCATTTTACATTCATAATTTTTAGTTTGCCGAGACTTCTCAGAGGGTTTCCTTATCGTTTGAAATGCCTAAAAATTCGTTTTATTTTTGAAAGTTAATTTTATATTTTACCCCAAGTAAATGACGACTTTTCGAGTTGTCAATCGGAAATTTCGATTGAGCTTTACGGCATTTCATTTCTACCATTGCCGTCGCAATTTGATTAACGAGTTGTTAAAATTAATTAGCTTTTTACTGCATGTAATTATGGTGGTTACAAATTGATCGATTATCATGTATTTGATTTTGTTGAATTGTTTTATTGATTTATTGTAAAAATTAAGAAATAGAGACAATTTTTATTAAAATTAAATTCTTGGAGAAAACCTGTTCCAATCGCTCTTCCTCAAAACCAAAAATATTTGCAAAATAATTCATAAATTTGGCCGTTCTGGACTTATCCCCTACGTCCTGACATTTCATTTCACTGGTTTATCTACTTAAATATTAATCAGCATGAAAAATGGATAAAATGGAGTATGAAACATAAAACAATTATGATAACGTACCCTCGTCAAATCTTTCTCTCCAGACTTCGGAGATCGTTCGTAATAATCAAGGAACAACCAGTAAATAAAACAAAGCAAAACAAAAGATAAAAATGAGTTAATAACAGAGAAAAATGAAATTAACAAACGTAAAATATAGAATAATGCTGACAAAATGATACAACACTGGTTAATCAACAGTAATGCAATGAATGAATGTGGAAAATTTAGAAGATTACCTCCTGAACTACTCGCATGAGCTTTAAGAGACCTGTTTTGATGGATACAATGTCCTGATGATAATTGCATCTCTCAAGCCTGGGACTTCCTTCGTCACCCGAATCAAGACTGAGACTTGAAGATTGACCCTTGATTGAGAAAAAAAACATCAAAAGAAATTAGAAAACGAAAACTAAATGTCATAATTGTGAAATAGAAATTTTATTGGATCTTTTCGTTCTTTTCTTTTATCGAGAATCATTCGGACTTGTATAGTAATTCATTGATATTTATATATTTAATATAACTATTTAAAATAGTGGAATAAATTGTGGAATTTAATCCAAAAAACAAAATTAATGAAGTCTCATGAATTAAGAGGTAACAAAAGTTTTTCGGTTTTCTGGAAAATTTTTTCACAAATTTCCTACTCAAAGTGTTTTATATTGTTCGACATTAAAGCATAATGATCTTCGTCATTACATCTTCAAGATTTTAATGTAATGTTTGAGTAAATGAAATATTCATGATTTTCGTCAGAAACTTTGTTTAAAAATTGAAAATATAAGTCACGTACGGAAAATTCGATAGAAAATTCTTTAGAATTTCAATTTCAGATCGGGATGGAGTTGGTCGCGATCGATAGATATTATCAAGGATAAGATCGGAGTCTTTTGGGAGGAAATCCTCCCACCTTTTTTTCAGTTTCTTAAGAAGAAAGCGGTAAAAAGGGAATTTCGTCTTATAATTCCTGCTGTTCACGCTCCCGGGTGATCAGTTGGTGCGATTGGGATGGAGTCGGTCGCGAACGATAGATTTTATCAAAAAGTAGATCGTAGTCCTTTGGGAACCAAATCCGCACTCCTTTTTGAGTTTTTCGAAAATTACGCATTACAAGAAACTTTTATCGGTCAATTCCTTGCGTTCACACTTCCAGACGAACGGTGATTGCGATTTGAATGGGGTTGCCCGCGATTGATAGATGTCATGAAGGACAAGTTCTGATTAGTTTGGGAGTGAAATCCTCCTCCTACCTCTTTTTGAATTTTTTAAGAAAAAAGTGGTAAAACGGGAATTTCATCTCATTTCGTTCTTTCTGTTCACGCTCTCGGGCGAGCAGTTGGTGCGATCGGGATGGAGTAGGCCGCGATCGATAGATTATATCAAGGATAAGATCAGAGCCCTTTGGGAATGAAATCCTCCCACCCCTTTTTGGGGGTTTTTTTTTTTACAAAAAAAGCGATAAAAAAGGAATTTCATCTTATAATTTCTACCGTTCACACTCCCGCGCTCTGATTATATTGCGAGCAAATTTCTCTCCCCCTTTTTGATTTTGTTTTTGGCGAGGAAGGATTAATTTTGGATTTCTTTCGTTCACGCTCCCGCGCAGACACGTTGTCCGATCCAAGGAATTTTGATCGCGATCGATAGGCATCAACTTTCTCTAGATCTCATTAGCGTGGAAGTGAACTCTCCCCACTTTTATTTGTGTTTTTCGCAAAATAAGGATTATAGAAACTTTGATTTCTGCATTTTTGTCGTTCACTCTCCTGTGCCAATGCATGATGTGATCAAGGCGATTATGGCATTTATCGTGGTTATGATCTTACTCGGACTCGCGGCTATTGACTTGGTCAAGATTCCATTACCACTTTAATCGATTTCGAATAATCCACTCAAAATGACCATTTTCGTTTTACTTACGTTTCCGGTAAATACTGGTCTGAATGGACTAGTAATTTGCCTCGTCCTCACACTGTCCTGCGAGCGAGGGGAATCAGTTCCTGTCCTACTGCGGAGGATTCTCGAGGTTCTTGCCGTTGCAATTCTGTAAAAAAAAAAAATCAAAAGGAAAATTACAAAATTATTGCTTCAATCAATAAAATTTCTCAATAAAAGGAAGGTTATACACAATTACAAGGACAATTACAAGGCAAAGTTTTGATTCTCTTTATTCTCATACAAGCTGCACTTCACCAATCGACAGTATTTAGCGACAAAATGGACGAAATCCACCAATGACATGCGGTTATATAGGATAGAATTTTTCAAAAATTCCCTCTTTTTTCTGGCCCGATACCAGAAATTGTTCTCCGGGGCATTAGATCCAGTAATATTTTCCGTATACCATTTCCAATTTTTAGAATTTTATACCCAGAGGGACACTTCATTCATTCGGGACTGGGACTGGCACTGGCAGAAAAACATACTTTTCACTGAAAAATTAATTGGTGGTTGAAGAATTTTTTTTTTTTTGCTGGCACATCATTCTCGACCCAATCTTTCGCTTTTTCTTTTTATTATTGTGTAGTATTTTTCGTTGTCCAGAGAAGGAAAGTTATAAGGTTTTTCTTTTCCTGGACAACGTGCCTACACTTAAGAGACAAGAGAAGAAGATTGACTCAAGAATTATGTGATGTGTAAAAAATATTCTTGAACCAAGAATTAACTTTTCAGCCCGGAGTAAGTTTTTCCGTCAGTGTAGTAATCATTAGATCGGTCCGTTTGATAATCGTATTGTGTTGTGATCGTTCGGTGAAATTTACTGTACTGCTCAGTAAAATTTGTTGATTGCTACGGAAAAGTTATTTAGGCGCTCGACAAATTGACCTGAGGGTTTTAAATGTGGTGACGACTTGATAAACGTTGTCTAGAGCTGTGCATAACTTTTTGTTTCCTACTTAATGAAAATTATCTAATTATTCGCCAACATTATCTAACTATTCGGTAAAATTTATTTACTAACTACTTTCTAAAAATGATCTAGGTATGTGAATAATTTTTGTTCAACAAGATTGTAGATTTTACCTTGTGTTTAAGTAATTGTCACCCGAACGGCCAAAATACAAGACAATTGCCAAACGAAGCGGTAATTTTATTGGAAAATTAATCTCTGTGTAGTAGTCGAATTATGGATCTGGACGAATGAATGAAGATAAATTTGAATACCATAAGAGTCTGTGGACGACACAAAATTGGTGTATTACCTTCTCCCGATACTATTAAAGCTATTACTTATCTTGAACACCAGAAAAGTTGATTTTTTGGTTCTGATATGAACAAAAAAAAATTACAAAATTTAACTTGAACAAATCCCACTGGCTAAACATCCTCAACGATAATAATCACTCAGAAAATGAAAATATAAATAATTTACAGAAGCATGAGGGGTACCAATCTACTTTGTTCATTGTACAATAATTGTTCATCGTTCCCCCACAAGAGAAATAATTGATTGAGAATAAAAATTCAATTGATATCAATCAACCTTGAAAAATCTCTCTCTAAGATTTCATTAATATCGTTCAAACAATAGATATTATTTTTTAATAGAGTCCCTTGAATTTCATTTTTTTAAATTATTTTTGAAAAGTCAATTTACAAGGAAATACAAGTATTCCCGAGAATTTATGATATATATTGTATTACCATTTGTGTTAATGAATATCATTCATTTAAGCCCCCATTCCGGAGAAAAATGATGAACAGAAATGATGACAGATTCATACAAAGACAATAAACACATTAACACCCCTCACAAGTTATCAATACATATATACATAAAAACATGATTTGAAAATTATGGTACATTTAATAAAATATCGTCCGGAATTTATCGTTCGAATAAAGTTGAAATTGGCCTCTATGTTGCTCGCTTTCAGTAAGACATATTTGGTAGAAAATTCGTTTCCAACTTACTTCAAATGATTTCGTGTCTCGGAATTATATCGTATAAAAAAACCCGTAATCGAGTAAAATATTCCATTGCAACATACCGGAAATCCTCCGTTTTATCAGTAAACCGAAATAGTCATTTTCGCTCCTAGGTCTGAAAAGTATTTATGCCATAGGTGGCCGTATAATCGCGTAAGTCTAACTTTGCTTGGCTCGGTTGAATCGCGGTTTACGGGCACAATAACATAAAATATTGTATGAAATTTGTGCGTTATGATGTTTTCGGTGTTTTCGGCTCGTGACATTATAATTCTCGGCTTCAGCTCATCTTACAACTTCCCATGAGCCAAAAACACTATTACGCATACATTGCATAATATACTAATTTAACGAATGAAACGACGCACAAATCTAACTTTTCTGCCTACTTGGACCAACCTCACGTCGCTCGGTTAGAAACACTCATGTTTTTTCATTCTATAGTAGAAAATTCGGATTCAACCTTTGGGAGGAGAATCAGACAAGCAGTCCCCACGTCCTTACAACCGTAGGTGAAAAATATAATATTTTGCCACACTGTGTGTAAAGGAAAATTTTACGCACGCTTCGCGTCAAAAAATAGGCTTCGATAGTCGCATGAGCTGAAGGGTGAGGTGCTGCAAGCAATTTCCTGCAATCGTATGAAAATATATTATTATGCTTTTTTAAAGGCGAAAAGCTGCGATTCTAATCTCGCTTCGCTCTCTTAAATGGCAGGTTCCAGTCCGCGAGGCATAAAATATCATCTACCTTACCGGTGTAAACGTATTTTCTGCTGAATACGATTATAAACCTCACCTTCACATTCGTAAAAAAAAAAAAAAACTTCTTACCTAGAGATACAATCTACTATTATATCGATAGACCCAAAAATTGCGATTTAACCGAGTGAAGTGAGATTACAATTACACTTTTTTCAGGTCCAGTGACATAGAAAAACTTTTCTGGCGGTTAGGCGCTATGCAGTCCGAGGTGAAGCCGAGAATTATAAATATTCCCGAGCGGCTAAAAAGCGTTACCTCCCAGACTGAGTGAGGAAAAAAAAATAATTTCTGACTGGCGTGATTGCATTTCTCGGCTTGGTCTCTGCTTGCAACAGTCACACTCCACTGAAATTGTTTTTTTGGCTTTATACAAAAAATATTTATTTGAGTCCTCCTTCAAACAGTTAATTTCCAAACTCAATAATTTGACTACATTTTTCCTACTGATTGGATTCCCACAGCCAAACATAAATTGCCACCGTAATTTTCAACTATTACAATATTTCCACTCAAAATAAAAAATTATCCCCAACTTCTGGAATGAGCTACCTTGCAGCATTGTCTCCCTTGCGTGCTGCAACTAGAGAATTCACCACAGAGAGAGGTGGAACAATAATTTTCTGCTGCCTAGGAGGTGGAGAACTTGTTGGCGTTGTATTGTCAGATGACAATCCTGAGTCCCTTCCACTCTCTCTCCTTTGATGGCACGAGGAGTCAATACCTCGAGTCTCAGCACCATCAGCCCTCACTCTTGGTATCATGGTTCTCCGCCTGGCACCTCGAGCTAACTCCGAACTCGATGCCATTGTGTGCAACGCAGAAAATCCGATAAACAGAAACTCGAGTTTTTAGGTCAACTGTCACTCTAACTGAAGTTTAATTGAAATTTCACATCGTCTACCAACGAATTTGCGGGTAATCTTCAAGTCTGTTACTTTCGGTTGATGGAAATAAATTAGATGCCTTTAGGGATGAACTTTAGAATTGGCGGGTTTGCCTTTAAAAAAAGAGAATTTGTGAAAACTTGATCAAAACAGATCAACTGAGAAAGAAAATTATTAAAAATGGCCAACAATTTGCAGACGCTCTCATTAAATCGGGATTTTTTCGTTCAATAATCACTGTTTTTTTTTTTTAAGGACAAAAGAGTTGAACAATCCCGATTAAAATCCATGTTTTATATGAATTTGAATATTTTCATTATGATTAAGGACTAAAATCCAATATTGCTTGGACTCAATAGAAAATATGAAATTTACATAATATTCCGAAGTGCGAAGTAAGAGAAAAACAACTTTCTTTAGATGAATTTAGAAGAGGACAATTTGTACTAAGAAACTTATAGCTTAAAAATTGACAAGAAAATATAATATTCAACTGAGAGAAGAAAAATTTTCTCCAAAAAATTCTGTCCTCCGAGTCGGCGCTAATAACTTTGAAGATGCCGAGGGCAATGTTTGTGAAACGCCAGCTGAAACGCTAAAATTCAACGCGGCATCCATCAAGAAGCCCACCACATAAGTAATCATTTTGTCCTCATTCTCGAGACAACGATAATTTATTTTTAATTAATACCAATGCAATTTGTCAAATAAAGTCCAGTTATCCAGTTGGATGAATTTATTTAAAAACTTGGCAGTCTCAAATGCGAGATATCCAACTAACAAAACACAGAGGGCTTGGTTCGAAATATCATTTTCTTCATATGCTCCACATTTTTTCTAACAATTATTAATTTTCCTAACGAAAGATTTCGGAAGGTTTCTCCGAGTAAGACGTTATTTTTTTGTCAATTTTTGAGCCATGAATTGCTTCATAAGAGAAGAAATTATTTAGATTATTCAGAATGAGAGAGTTTGTGAATGAGTCAACGTTCGATCAGTTACATAAACGATGATGAGTAATGACGTATAGATTCATCATCGATACCCAGTCCACGAGACTTTTATCTATAATTTTATTATAAATTCTGATATGACCCCAGTGAGGCCTATAATGCTTATAATCCTAGCTGTATTATCTATGAATTGATGTCGATTTTTTTGCAATCTTCTTTGCAAGTTATCAACAATAAAAATTAATTCTTATAAATTTCCTCTTATTCGGATTTTTTAGCTCAGCTTAGCACAAAATTCCGTTACCATCTCAGCTTATAGTATAGTTGGTGCTATATAGTTGAGGAGTTATTGCTTTTCCTCCACTTAGTATTTGATTTCCTTGCAAAATTTCTCGAAACAGTTGGTCCGATTGACCTTAAAAATCTAGGTTTTTATGAATTATCGTTATTCAATGACTGACAAAATTATGGCCGTACGTAGAATTTTCTACACTTTCTTAAAATCTTGTGCATTTTTCTATAATGATGAAAGTATTTTAAAAAACTGTATATTTTTCCCCGTCAATCTTAACAACTGTTTTCCCTAATGGGCAAAAAAAAAAAATGGGCGACGTATAAGAATTTAATTCAGTTGGCAAAAACCAAAATCTAAAAAGAAATTAGCATAAATGATCCGACAGATGAAACTCGTTTACCATGTTTATTATCACTCTGAACTTTTGAGGCTGATATCACAGCGTAACTACTGAGATAGTCGCACGGCTTCATTTTGGATGTGATATTGCTACACTGAAACTTTGCTAAACAGAACAAAATTCTTTTCAATTTCCATCACCGAAAAAATTCCCTTATCAACATAAAAAATCCCATCAACTTGCCAAAGTAATAGAGATAATCATAAGAGTCACCTAGCAATTGAAAAAAATATTTAACATTGTCCGCAAGCACTGAAAATTCCTCGTGATTCGCATCGGCACCCAAACGATCACAGACTGTCTCACATTGTGACTCGTTCAATTGGCTCCCATACCATGGAGCCCACGCAGACTGCACAACCGGTAAGGTCCGTCAAGGTTCAAGGTCGGATCAAGTTTCGGAGCAAGTTTCCTCGTTTTATTTATCTCCATCAGTTGTTTTTTCATTTTATCATTGTCTTCAGCTCCACTCAATGAATATTTTAGGATTTACCAATTCTTTGCTCGGTTGTTTATGAAGTGTTAATTGACAAGCGATGAAAAGAACGCAGTTTGAAGCTGGGGAGAAGCTGAGGAGCACTGCAGACCTTTGGATGGATTGGGATGGGTGCTATGCGATCATGTCCAGGCGCAAGCGCCACTCGCTCCACGGACGGTTCGATACCTGGTACCGATGAGCTTCGGGAGATACGACGGGGTAGAGTAAAGGTGATGATGTAGAATAAGGTTTTTTTTTTTTTTCTATTATTAAAGAGATATTTTTAGATAAATAATAAATGGAGAACGGAAAGATGTGAGAGTGGAAGAGGGAAAGTATTTCATAAAAATCCACAGGAATATTCATTTCACGGATATTGAACATAGGAAAACTATTGTTTCATAGCTAAAGAGAATTTGTAGCAGTTGTTCTAGTAAAATGGAGTACATAAATGTTATTTTCATATATACGACTTTTTACGGGAGTTATTTTTAATCGTATATTCGAAATAATGATGTTTGAGTGGAGAATATTGTTCAGGTGACCCTGAGTTTGACATGACATCTGCTAACAATTTGTTTTTTTGCTCCTGTGGTGACTATCTACTACTATTTCCCACTGGAAGAGAATTGATTTATCAAATCCTAATATGCAATATTTTCCAATATGCTTGATTCAGATTTGACTAGGGCTCGATTGGAGGTCAGTCAGAGTTTAATTGGAATTTAATGAGTGTTTTTTTTGTGTTTTCGTGTTTACTAGAGATTTAAGCGAAATATACACAAATATTCAAATCAGGTCAGTATACACAGGATAACCGAGCAAAGTTTGATTTGAAAGTGGCACGCGACGCATTTGGTTAGATTTGGTTTGGTTTTTGCAATTCTACTAGACAATTAATTATAATAATTCCCTTAATTTCGTTTTACGAAAAAATAATTCTGCAGTTCTACAGTTCCGAATGATAAAATATTATGAAATATTTCAAATCAGAGACGCTCCTTTTTCTTTTACAAACGAAATGTTTTTGATTTATCTAAATTCTGCCGATCGTTAGCACGATATAACTTTCTCTCCTTTAACTTTAAACAGAAGTAATGAACATTGCGAACAGGCGAAATTCAAGATTTTAATATAAAAAAAAAAAGATTCTTACGGTAAAAATGTAAATTATTCTACATAAAAACAAATAATACAATTCAGTAGCGAAGAGGTAAAGGGTAGCTCTATGTTCCGGTCAGAATTTTAGTCACCTTTTTCCAGAGTTTCCATTAATTATGAGCCTGATTGTTGTACAGAGAGTGTCAAGACCCGCGGTCTATTCAATCTATCGTTTCATTGACTTATCCCGGTTATTCTCATGACATATAAGAGTTAAGTCGACTTATCTCGGACCAGAGGTCCATCACACCGGGATATTTCGACTTGTTCCCTACGAATTTGGATTCATGGAACCTATAGTAAGAAACGGTGAAATAATGATTGAAAATGAGTTCCGTCGTTGACTGGAAAAAGGCTGAAGTGAAGCCAATAAGTAAATAGAGCCAATTACTCACACAGAGAAATGTTCTTGTTAAACACGAGATTTACATTGTTCTAATCCTGTAATTTACGATATCTTAATCTCGGTTTTTTAAAGATTGAGATTCCCCTAAATTACGATTTCAAAAAATTAAATTATCATTTAAAAAAATCAAATTACGTGATCGTTCATCTAATTTACGTATTAAATATCATAAAATATGATGTAGTGTAACATTATCTCAGAATCTAATCGAGATTGTATATTTTTGCTTTAGAGCTTTTTTGTAGGCCTCATCGCACTCCACAAAAAAGATATTTGCACAAATTTTGATATCTCAAAAAGAAAATAGAGAAATTTTAATTTGTCCAATTAGTTTTTCAAAAATATCTTTCAATCTACGAGAGATAGCGCATTTTTTATTACCATCTTGTTTAAAACGCAAAGTATAAGTAGAACAGTTGGTAATTGGATAGGGTAATGCGTTCTACATTTTTTAAGGTAGGACGAGTGGAATTAATGGATGGAAGGGATTTTGTTCAGGTGGGAATTCTTTTTCAATATATTTAGTTCACAAATAACTGAAGAAACATTCAGATATTTTCAGACCGGGAATCGAACCCGGGACCTCCCGATAACCAGTCGGGTGCTCTTCCCATCTGAGCTATCCAAATATATATACTAATGCCCACTTCAATTATCTGTCAATATTGAGGCTTACAGAAAAGGTTTAAGCAAAAATATACTATCTTCATTAGATTCTCAGACAATGTCCCGAAAAAAAACAACTCACGTGACTATATTTTTTATTTACAAAATGAAAAATCTCGTGATTTACGATTTTAAAAAATCGTAAATTATGTTTTCTCCTGTTTCACAAGAGCATTTCTCTGTGTGATTAATTTGCTCAATTCACTTATTGGGGGCCCGATGAACGTAATTGGCCTCTACCAATCTCTTCGACATTTATAGATTCAATTTTTATACATATATATAGTCGACTCATTCCTCTGTGTATATTTATCATTTGGGGGTTATGTCGACTTAACCCTTCAGTCAATATGTTAATATCAATAACGTGACTTATCTCCCTTAACATTTTTTGAAAAATATGACTGAATTTTTTGTTTTGATCAAATCCTTTGTGCAAAATATGTAATAGGATCCCTAGAACTGATTTCCGTTAAAAACCCGTTTTCCACTTCGCTACTGAATTAATGCATCTATTTTTCAATTCACCCCTCTTAACCAGATTTATTTATTACTCTCGTTTTTTTTTTAGATCATTCCATTGGCCTTCAGCCCAATGAATAACCCATCTTCTTTAGGCACTTTTCCAACGAATCCCAACCAGCGGTTATCACTGCCAAACTAGCCGCCACTAGACATCCAGGAAGTATAGAAGATTTTAAAAAAGGATAAAAAACGTTTGACTGGAGAAAACAAGCAGAACTGAACTGAAATCATCCATTGTTCTAGCGGAAAATGGTTCTAGGAAGCCGCATAATTAGCTCCTCCCCTGTCGGCATCCTGGGGTCATATCACTCCCGTCGAATGTAACATAACAGAGCAATGGTTGTGAGAATGATTTTGTAACAATTACCAAGCGAATTATGTATTTCTTACTTTCCGTGCGATAATGTGAGGAAATTATCGATGGAAATGAGTCCAAAATCAGACGCTCAGACCTCGATTTTTTTCAAATTTTCACGCATTGATGGAAAAGTAGAGGGAACGAATGGCTCTATACCTGCTCTCGAGAGCGAAACGTTTGTTTGATTGATTGATTGATTGATTGATTGATTGATTGATTGAAGAAGCAATCAGTTCTTTTTTAGAAGTAGCATCTCTCTTTTTGCCAAGAAACTAATAGCTTACAAATTGACAAGGAGAGATCATCTTCACTGAGAAAAGGAGACATTTTGTAACGACAAAGGTTCTCTTTTTTTATGTAATAAATGTATGGAAAAAATGACTTTCTCAACATTTCAATAGGATTATCTTAAACAGAGAGCTTTAAGTTTTCTCGAGAGTTGTTTTAGGAATAAACCTTTACGGGTTGACACTTCAGTTCTCAATTCGGCAAACCCAAACTGACTATACTAATGAAATGTCTGGATTTTGTCAAAATGACATTCTAAAGCCACAATTTTCACACGTGCATATGAGAAAAAAGGGCTCTCAGTCCACACGAACTGACCCCACCGGACCCTCAACCGGCCTTATAGCATTATAATGAAAATTAAATTAATAATTTATACACTAGATCGGAGAAATTAAAATTCGTATGTTATGGAACTGACAGTCAATCAACAAAACCAGAACCAGTTATTACAAGTTGACACTTGTAATAACCGGAGAAGAGATTAACGAATAATTAGAAGGCCTCTTTTGTTCCCTCGATTGAGCTTTGCACTTAGTTCTTTTTGTCTTTTGACCCTGTATCAAAGGAGCTGCTGGAACTCCGAGAGAGGGACAAAAGTAAATTACTGATTTTCTCATCATCGAAATGAGAATGTGAAATCGATTTGCGGAAAAAGAACAACCGCAGAGGCTTTATCGTGCCAACCAGAGGGTATTGGCTTACTCGAACACGCGATACCCCACCGTGTCCTTGTCCCAGAAAATAAAAATAAAGGTAAAATAAGTGTTGCTAAATAAACTCGGTCAGCGCGATTTTATGTTAAAACTTTCATGATATTCAGAAATTTTTATTGCTGGACTGTCCATTCCTCGGATCAATGACTCCAGTTGAGGAGAAACTTTTCCAGTGAGTGAGCTGTGTAGAATGACACTCTGTTGAGGTTTGAAACGATTCAGTTCCAAGGGAAGTCATTAAAATTGGCAAGAATACCGTGAAATTGATGTTTCTTTGGGGTGATGATTTTTGATCACATGATAAATGGCTCATCGGAGAACGACAATTGTTAGAATTCATCGCATTAAAAACTCGTATTATTTTCAAAATATTCAATATGGTCCCCCCAAAAATTAATCCTATGAGATTCTAATTTAATTATCTGCTTATAGACATAAATGAATAAATAGCAATGAAACATTCAGATAATGCAATGACTCATACATCAATTTTTTTATACTCAAAAAAAGGATTTTTTTAAATTGATGAAATTTTCTGGTAATCATTTCGGAAAGGTAAAAAGTGGAGAGAAGAATTCCTTTGAATTAATCGATTTTGAGGTGAATCGCTTGATTGAGCACTCAATTATCCCAATGATGAGTAATTTATTTTTTTGGAAAATGCAATTTAAATTTGTTTTTCACATAATTTTATGTTTTTCAAACTTTTTTTCAAACAACATGAATGACGAATTTATGACAGCAAAAATTTCAAACTCGTCGAAATGATTTTTGTTATTGTTGCTGTTGATGTGGAGTTTCACCTGAAGGTGATCCCCCTGGATCTACCTCTTATAAGGTAAGTGGACGACTAGCCAACTAGTGACGCTCTGATAAATTCGTAAATCACTCGTTGGTGTCTTACTTATGTTATCGCACAAAATATCTGATGCATCAAAGAGAATGAGAATCGATGCGTCGTGGGGATTCCGTTGAAAGGGGAAATTGTCCATCGGGTTGATGACCCTTCCGGCTAACGATCCATGGAAATACGTCATACGTATTTTGTACAGAACCAGGTAATGGAGCTGCGTGCCACAGAAGTGTGACCTCGGGCAAAAACCAAATCATGATAAGTCTTGGCTAAGTAACGATGGTTAAAAAAAAAACACAACTGTCGAATCCTGCTTCATATTTCCCAAGAAAAGAGAAATAACGAAATTATTGCAGCATTTCTAGTGGCCTTTTTTTTTTCTTCTAAAAAATTAAAATTTATTCCCAAATAACGAAGAAAATAAGTAGAATTGGTGGGAAATTAATAAACATTAATTATGAGATGACCCAGAGAAGCGATAAAATTGGTTTTAATAAGTAGAAATTTCTTCAATCATTTTGAATGATTTTTCGTTATGTCAATTCAACTAAAAAAAATTATTTTTTGGCATCGAGATTTTTACAGAGTAAAGAAGAAAAAAATTAATTTTGAAAAACAAATGTTGCGAGACATGTGCAGCCATTGGATATTTACTTATTAACAAAATCATCGAATTACTCAAACTTTTGTAAATTTTGTAATTGTCACTTCTAAATTGGAATTTTTCAGCTATACCAATGGAGTTTCAACTCTATTTAATGATGATGTCAATTTGCTCTTAATTTATTTTTTCAAACTTGACTTTTCAAAAGTTACAAATTTCGTATACATTACTACTGTCATGTTACTGATGCTGTAATATTGCTTTCTTGGTCCCCTGAAAATACAGCATTTGGAAATTGACAATTGACTCCAATGACTCTTAGAAAACAATTTCATAGAATTCTTTTTACAGAAAAATAAATCTCTAAAGCCTGTCATCATTATAGAACTTCTCCACTTGCAAAATCATAAAATCACACCATCCAACATCACCAGATGAGGAGAAATCCTGTAAAATAAATTGAGAACTAGTACAGGATAAACAATGGAATTTACTGGCTCCGTAAAATTGTGCAGTCGTTAAGTTAGATTTGCTGGCAAAATTTCAAGTGAATACATGAAAAATTAAGATGCTGCCAAGAAAAAAAATTACAATTCTGGCACTGAATCGTTTTTTTTTTCTTTTTTTATAGTAAGTAGATTTTTCCATTGTTTTCATTAACAAGTTGCCAACAAAAATCCAATGCCATGGCTCTTTTTACCGTGCTAGAAAATTTCAACGTACTTATCTCTCATTTCAGTTGTTGAGGAACAACTACGAATGCAAGGGAGAGAGAAAAAAAATCGTTAAGACCTTTTTTGTGGAGCAAATTGAGAGATACTGTAAGGATCGTGACGAAAATTCGGCGATCCCCTAACATTTCGCGATATTAATTAAACACTAAAGAATAATTTTGCATATATTTTCCCACTGACTAATTCCCTAGTTCTTTAACCGTTTTCATCCACTTAACTTGCAAAATTAAATTCTCCCACCGTAGAAATGGGATTCCATCCCCATTTTTGGAATAAATCCACACACGAAACCAGAGAAAAATGCCGACCTAGATTAAAAATAACGACAGATGTGAGTCGGAGCGAGGTAGTTTGAGAAAATACAATGGCCTTCTTATTTTTTTCCTCTCAACTGTTTCGTCGAGGAGAGTGAATAATGAAACGAATCGTTACGAGTAAGCATGCTCAGGTAAACAATGACCATGCAGCAAGCAGTTCAATCCAACATACATGTATTATGTTACGTTTGATGATTTGATTGGAGTTAGACAGCTCATATCAATAATTATTGATTTTTATTTCTTTTTTATTACGACTGGACAGTTTACATATTCATAGGTATGTTATAACAGGGGGGATGCAGATATGTTAGAGTTATTTACCCGTTGGTAGGAGGAATGGTTGGTGATGCCGTTGGGACTTTAGTGGGTCCTGATATCTGCATTGCCGGTTCCTTCATCTTTTTTTTTTTTTTTTTTTTCCCCAATCCAACAGAATTCAGGTGTCACACTTTTTAATTAACCATCACGTGAGATTTTTTGGAGGGCCTTTTAGTGATCACAAGTATTTTGGGACGAGTTTTTATTGTAATTTAATTGTTTCAATGTTTTTTCACAATTTTCTAATGAATTTCTCTTTTTTTTTTCTCCCTACTAACAATATCAAATTTCACTTTATCACTTTAAAAATTTTACAATTTCAATATTTTCCATCAGTTGTTTACAATAATTCGCCAAAATTGCACTGTAATTAAGTTTATTTGAAGTGATTTTGATCTGCCAGATTTAATTAAATTTTTTCTCAGAAATTTAGAAATCCCACTTGTTCATTAACTTGGAAATGTTTTAAAGTTGTTTGGACTTTCGACAAGGCGCCACGAATTGTCCTTCACTCACAACTGCGTACTCAAGCGTTGCAATAACTTTAACTTCACGAAAAATCCCAGGATCACTCCCACCATTTTTCCTAAAACCATTTACCAGCATCGGCCCGCAGGTATTAGCATATACTTCCCCTGCACCTGGCACCTGGCACCTGGCAATGAGTCCCTTACAAACGGTCAAAGTCCTCTATTTCCTCACTCATTACGGAATTTTTTCCATCATTCGAAAATTCAATTAGGTACCCATTATTCTCTAAAATCATCAATTCTGCACTCCTACTATCCTCGGATATTGCATATTTCATTGTTTATTTTCAATGGATGATTATTTAACCATTCACGTATTATTTT
This sequence comes from Psyttalia concolor, assembly GCA_030522845.1. Lineage (NCBI taxonomy): Eukaryota > Metazoa > Arthropoda > Insecta > Hymenoptera > Braconidae > Psyttalia > Psyttalia concolor. The sequence goes on along the minus strand of JAPYZM010000371.1, from coordinate 4,113 downwards.
CCCTGAATAATTATCAATTATTTAAGCGTATACTCATGTCAGACTACAATTGTTATGTATTTATCATCAACTATACTCTACTATTAATAGGAAGAGTCAAGTATGTGCTGACGACATTAAGAACTCTCTTGTTACAACTACTTTTTGGAAGAAATCATTGTTGTTATTAGCAAAATTACTCTGAATAATAAAATAAATTACTCTTAGATATATTTCAGTACGACATTACGTCGTTGATTGATAAATAAATGAGTTTCCGCACTAGATACACAGAGGGATATCAGTAATTATGTTTTTTTAATTGTTTTTCAAAATCGGAATTCATTTTAGAACGAAAATGGATGAGAGGGCGAGTTTAACGACGCGAACTCGGTCAATATTGTAAAACGTATTGGATTCTAAAGAGAATGTCTCATTATTTTATTGTAAAAAATTTAATTTTCTACAAAAAAGTTTAACCTTTCGTTGGTCACGCTATGAGTATCGCCTCACACTCGGGACGAAAATAAGAATAAAAATTAATGAATTGTACAAAAATTTTCCGGAAAGTCTGAAATTTTTCTTTCACCAATTTTTGCACCTTCGTGGAAATTTAATTGCATGGTAATAGACAAAAAATGGATAATCGAGTTATCTGTACTGCTCAGGATTTCTCTTGAAATCGGTCTCGGTAGTGAAAAAAAACTCAAAAATCACTACAAAAAAATCTTTTCCCGTAGTGTTGAGATGGAGTTTTTTTTGTCCCTGTATTAGCCAGTTCTCATCTATTTCTTGGATGAGCAAAAAAAAAACATTGCAGCAGACCAGATAAATACACTGAGAGAAAAAAATGTTTTTGGATGAACGTCTTTGCGTATGTGAAAAAACATATAGCCCAAAAATTGCCTAGACAATATCATCTTAGACTGGGGAAAGAAGAGCTTTCTCTTTTAGTTATAAAAGTACAGACATACTTCTCAAAAAAGATTTTTTTTTTTTTTTCAATTTATCATTGACTTGAACGGAAAAGTGGAATGACTGCGTAACCAAGATCGTCTGTCAAATTGTCTTGGCGACGTTGCCACATTGTACGGCCAGATAGGTAATGCATTACAAGAATGTGGGAAATGTGACGGCTAATGGCAATAGCGCATCGCAGGAAAAGCGCGCAGTGCGACATTACACGCACGATCGTTATATATAAGTGCGACCAACGAAAAGTTAATAACTTGGTCGCGGTAAATCACTGATTAACAAAATAATATAATCCTTAGGAAGTGAACTGAAGAAGTACGAACACATTTCAATTTTTAAGTATCAAAATGAGATATAAATTTTGAATGGACAATTTAACGCCATTGTTTATTATTAAACCAGAAATGCTGGACAACAAAAACGTCTAAAAATAGTATATTTCGATACAAGTGTGACGGGGTGGTAACGAGTGTCAAGTTCGGCGGCTAGAGGCGGAACCGGGGGCTGCCAATCGCACGAGTTGAAACACCATGTCGCCCATGTATCCGAACTATATTTTTTGTTAGTGATGTTACGTTCAGTGAGTGGCAAGCTGTGCCATTTTTCGTCTACTAGTAAATGAAAAGGCACTTTTCGACACGGCCTGAACGTAGCAGTAGTGACAAAAATAGTATATTTCGTAACAAGTGAAAAAAAATGGTTTTTGGCGAGTGGGAGGTTTCTATCACGAGCCGACGGCGAGTCATATAATCCCACGAGTCAGAAACCACTTTTTTCACGTGTTACGAACAATATTTTTCATCTCAATGTGTCGAAAAATTCATCTCAATGTGTCGAAAAAGCACTTTTTAGTCACTCGACGCGAAGCGGAGAGTGACTGAAAAGTTACTTTTCCGACACAGCGTGATGAAAAATTATTTTCGTAACACGTGGAAAAAGTGGTTTTCGACTGGTGGGTTTATATCACTCGCCAAAAACCATTCTTTTCACTTGTTACGAATTATACTATTTCAAGGGCGATAATGAAAGAGTTTATAACCAAGAAAAAAAATATAGAAAAAAAACCAAAGAATAAGTGACAAATTTCATTTTCAACATGAACTTTTCTTACAACAATTTGTATTTATAATCTTTTAACAAAGTAGTGTGATATTGCATTGATTCAGCGTTGGAATAGACGACGAGATCATTATTAAACAGCCTAAACAAATGAAAGACCATTGATGAAGAAACGATTAAAATAATCATTCCGTATTAATCACACCATTTCCTCACCAATGAGTGGACCGGGAAAAAACCGTCAATAGTTATTGCTCACTGAAAAATGGATTTTCCACACAAACCCTATCGCATTTCATCCTGGAATCACTCACCATTGAAATACTACAATAATTAATGATAAAAATTTGGATCAATTGGAATGAGTTCGAAAAAACTGTGGGAAAGCCATTCAAGAGATTTCCACAAGAGGGAAAAGCAATTAAACAATTGTTGTTGATTGAGAAAAAAAAAGAAATCATAAGAAAATATAAGAGTTTTCTTTTGACATTTACCTATTAGTTATATCGACTCACTACTCAACTTGAAACGTTAAAAAAGCGATTGCGTTTTGATTTTCATAATTTAGCTGGGAAATGAATGATAATTAATGTATGTGGGTTAATGATTCCCTCTGTGTTTTCTCCCTACGCTTAAAATGAGAGTCCTGTATGCAAGATCAAGATTATACGCCTCAATCACGCAATTCCTCACCGGCGATTACGTTAGCTCATCTACGTCGTACCTCTCCCCCTCCTACACCTGATGTAAATCAAATCTCTGACTCACTTGACGTTTATTTTCATTGTTTCATTTGTGATAGCTACTGTTTATCGATATGAAATTGAAAAAATACTACTTTCCAAGGACAATTCTATTGATTTTATTGAAATTTTTTTTTGTTGGAAAATCTAGCTAATTTATCCTTTTGTTTTATTTTTCCAAATTTTACCGGAAATGTCTAAATAATTTTCTCTGAATTTTGAGGAAATATCAATTTTTACGACAACTATATTTACTTTTCCAGTTGAAAATTGACAAATTTTCGTAATTTTTAATTCTTCAGTAAATAACCCGTCAATTTTCGGATCTTTCACAAATTCATAAGTTTTTAATTCATTTTTCGGAAGACTATAGGACAATTTTTTACTCCCTTAAATTTCGAAATTTTGACTGTCATTTCTGTTAGCCTTTGAATATTAATGGTTTATCTCGTGCATTATTTATGTATTATTTGTTCTTCAAATATTTTCTGGATTAATTGTACAGGTAATTAGTGTGCATTTATGGCAATTTTCATGTTATTTTGTTCGAAATTTAGATTCATTTCATTATCTCTTTTTTACGCATTAATTTCGCATTTTCTTTCAATCTTCTGGGAGATTTTTCATCTTCATAACCTTCCCATTGCACCAGGTGTGTGTTAGTTTGTTACGGGTCATATTTCAATCGGACAAAACGTGGGGATAAGGGCCACCGAGTGCTTGCTAGTTAGGATAAGTCAGCTGGTAGTAGTCCCCACCCGTAGCCTCCTCTTCAATTTGCAATTGCTTCACTCGTTTTATAAGCTCGCTAGAACACAAAACACTAACTCTCAATCATCCATCGTCAGCAGGCAGGCACTTTTCAATTGTTTATTTTCAATTATCAAATATAAAAGTGATTCAACTCGTTAATTAAAAACAATTTTGATGATTGATATTTATCACGACGGGAATAACTAGACATGTCATTAATGTTTTCCTTAATCCAACGATCATTCAATAAAATTGCAGTACCGTGAAGGAGTGGGAATTGAGTTTTCAAGTTTTTGGAGGCTAGAAACATTGAAATGTGCGTTGAAGTCGAAAAAAGGAAAGAAAAAAAATTTTCCTCGTCTTTATAGGGAGACTTTTAAGGTCAAAGGGTTAGAAAAACTTAAGGGATGCTTATGCTGACATTTTCCTCTAACTATCTAGTTTGACCTTCAAGTGGAGGCAAATGGGCGAAATGAGGCAAGCTTACTCTTTCGGTTGGTCCTTATAACAGTTTTTTCTCCCCGGCGGGAGCAAAGTACTCACTTCCCTCCCGCTACGCGGGAGGGAATTGCGACTTTACTCCTACGCCGGGGAGAAAAATCAT
>JAPYZM010000370.1:0-58672 GCA_030522845.1 Psyttalia concolor | reverse complement strand
CCCAAATAGTTTTTTAAACGATTACATAATACTCATTACTAAAAATCATTTAATTGTGGCACGAAAAATCCCTTTCAATGCCTGTCTAATTAGGTTAAGAGATAATGAGAATAGAATAATTTGTTATCGAATGACAAGATAGCGTAATGAGCTTTAGTGTCCAAATGAGTGAATTGATTGGATATAATACAACTTTCCATTCATTCCTGTGATCATAAATCGCGTGAGATTCTAATGACATGTGATTACAGCTGATTGTGATGATAAAATATCAATTAAATTAAACGGGCCCTTTGGCTGCGGACGCCCATGACGAATTGGAGTTAACCTTGGCAGAAAAGAAAATGGGATCTCCACTTGCCCATCAAATATTCTTCCGTCAGTAATTAAAAGTGAGTGTGACTGCCGGAATTTTGGGGCCTCTTGTTGTCCAGAGCAATTGTCCTTTTTTCTGTCGACATCCTGGGACAAAAATAGAACAAAATACGCCAGAAGAGGCCCAACATCTGATCATGCACACGACAATACTCCATAAAGATAAAAACTCATTGGAATTCCTATTTTTTAATGAGTTTCGAGTCACACCAACTGATGACCAATCAGCGATGGTCAGCTACAAGAGGATGACATATACAAAATACGTAACTGCGTGCTGTGGTCACGTCCCAAGCGGATGATCTATTCACGTGGTCGTGCATTTCCAATGATGTTGAAAATTTCAAGTCAGACATTTATCGATTCAACGATAACCAAACGCGATCACAACTTGGCGGCCATCTTGGGTCTCGGTAAAGTCTTTCAAGTGCACCGATCAATTGACCAACTCCAAATAAATCCTGGAAATTCTGTCCTAGATGACGAGCCGCAGTCGTTGGCTGGTTTCCCGTTGGAGTGTACGTAGACCTCTCGCCTCCAGAATAGAAACAACAAGCTCAGGATGTCCGCGGCGAGGGGAAACAGGTGAAGATCGTCAGAAGTGGAGCCGGTATCAATGACACTTGTGGGCTGACGCTGGATCACCGACTCCTGGCGTAATAATCCAGCGAGGACACACGGAAAATGTGGCGACCTCCTCAGAGAACCAGGAACTCGACTGCGGCTCGAGCAGTCCAACAATCCTTTTTGTTGGACTATTTTAAAGCGTTTGCGTTATTAACAGAGCTAATTTATTAATTAGAACGCACTCGATTTTAATTCACATGATTTTTTACATCCGAAGCCTGCGATTCTCAAATTATTTACACTTTCGGCGCCTGTGAATTTTTTGTGGGCGCAGGGGATTTGATTTTTTCAGTCGATCTAAAAGTCTTGACCTTCAGTCTCGCAGAAGACGTGCTCGAGGGCCTGGTTTCCTGCCCCAGGTAGGTCTGCACTCGGAGTTTTCTCTGACGTTTTCCTTTCCCGAAGAAAATGGTAATTAATTCTCCGGCAATTTGACAATACTTTTGGGGATTTTACATCGGTTTAATTAGTAAATTCATTTGGTAAATGATTTTCCTCTCTCAGTGTTTGTTCCACTGGAGTCCAGAGGACAATAACTGCCTAGAGACGACTGCCAAGCGATCCAGATAATCTTGACGTCCCCGAAGACCTCCCCAAACCAGTATCGTGTCATCTCCAGAGCCCCCAGATGACGAGAAAAATTTTTAAAATCCGTTGGACGGTTAAAAATCCCAGGACGCCATCCATGACCTCTGGTCCAGCTGTCCAGCCTGGCCAGAAATAGCCTCCTCGCCGCCGAGCCCAACTTCCCCAAGACCCGAGCTACCAAAAAACCAAAAGCCGATAAAAAAATGTAATCAATTGAATTCGTCACAGGCCGAGGGAGCGCGAGAGTCCGGGAAGGAGGAAAAAAAACTGCAAGTCCCCGATACTCCCCTGCAGCATCGCATTTTGTCCATGCCACTGGTGCTCAAAGACTCCACTAAAAAGGAGTGACAAGAGAGGGAAAGGAGCCAACGCAGGTTGCATGACGCTTGGGGCGCGCCGTGCCACGATGACGCCACGACGTATCGAGCGCGGTGAGTTTACCACGCGGCCTGACGTCACGATCACGACCTGAGTCAGCTAGTGAGCACGTGAACAGCACGCCAGCGATCACGCGACAGGGGAATGATGGATGAGCTGCCATTGGCGGAGCGGAGCGAGCCCCTTTACCCCATTGGCGAAGCGAATGCACACCGCATGATCACCAACACAATCGGACAATAACACATCGTGCCTTACGACCAAGGTACGATCAGCGAAGGCTTCATTACTGGTCACGACGCCCAGCGAGTACCTTCATTGCTCTGTATATTATTTAATTGTTTAATTGTAACGGAGTGACTGGTATACCCCGTCTCCATGAGATTTTCACCGAGGCCAGGCCACTTGTTCTACCCCTGACCCCTCATCGTTCGGTTCAGTCCCTCATTTGGCAATTATTTATTGTTTAAACAATGGACCTAACGGCAGTGCCACTTTCACCACCAGCCTCGCCGCTGTTGAAACAAATTCATGTGAGTACAGTTGAGTATTTTCAAGTACGTAATCCGAGTGCTTTTTTTTTCATTCAAAATATACAAACCTACGCCTCGGCGATTTGAATTGAGAGCGCGCTTCCCAGTGCGCAGGGCCACTCGGTGCCCGCGAAATTTTTGAAGACTCCCAATTGGGGAGTGGTTTGTTTTTTTTTACTGGAGGTCAATTGATGATTTTGGTTTTTCTTTTCGGGGAATTCAGGTCGAGCCCCTGCACTCGTCGTTCAGTGTCGAGGCCCTGCTGCGGAAGGAGTCCGGCCCCGTCCGCCCGGACCTGCCACCCACACCCCAATCGTCTGACAACGAGGAGGATGAACTGCCGGCGCGCAAGCGGCGGTGTATAGAGCGCCAATGCGAATTGACGAAGGTGATTTAAATTTTTACGCTGAGATTCTGTGGATCGCCGATCACGGGCTTTCACTTGGTCTTGGAGCTGAAGTTGAAGGGAAAGTTCTCGTTGGGGAGTTTTTTTCATTCACTTTTGCAGGAAAAATTGGAGTCCATTGGGGATTGAGAGTAGTTCGTAAAAATTCTAATGCAGAAATTTTTCCGTGTCTCAGTCTGGACAAACCATTAATTCCAGATTTCTTAAATCTTTTGTTAATTTGATATTGAGAACTCTGGATGTCATCCAATGGTTCCCTGCCCCCCCACGAGACTCTGGAGGACTGCATAAATTCCCTTCTTCGCTGTTGATTTATCAATTTGATTGAAATTGATAAATGAAATGAATCTGACTGAAGGGAATATTTTTCGTTCCAGATATTCCTAGATGGGACACCGCCGCCGAGTCCTGAGCCCGCCCGAGTCTCGGTGATAATGCACGCGAATCGCGACGGCACATGCAGTCCCGCAAGGCTTCCAATACAATCGTTGAAAGCACCAGCACCACCAGCAGTTGCCATGAATCATCAAAGAGAAATACCAAAAGCAAAAGTGGACTCGAGCGATGAAAAATCCCCGGAGTCTGCTAGTCTCAAGCCTTTCCAGTTCAAAATGAGTCTCTGCAAAGAGGAGATTATCGTCAACAGTAAGAACACGGATCGCGAGGTGACGAGGGTGGAGAAGCTGGAGGGACAAAAGTGGCAGCCGCTGGCGCCGAAGCCCGCGCCAATGGGACAGATAACAATGGTACCCGTGACGGGGATCTTCGGCGCGCCAATGGTCCTACCTCGCACTCCTCTCCTCCTGGTAACAGCACCATCATCAGCCATGGCCACGGCCAAGACTAGCTCACCTGACGGCGGGACGCGGCGACGGGTGTACGAGTGCGAGCACCCGGGCTGTGGCAAAAATTATTTCAAATCGTCGCATTTAAAGGCCCACACCAGGACACACACCGGGGAACGGCCGTTTCCCTGTCCCTACGACGACTGCGGCAGGCGATTCTCCAGGAGTGACGAGCTCTCCCGCCACAAGAGGACCCACACCGGGGAAAAGAAATTCGTCTGCTCGGTATGCCAGAGGCGATTCATGCGAAGTGATCACCTGGCGAAACACGTCAAGCGACACGTCAGGGATAAAAGTTCAACTGATGCATTCAATTCGAGTGCATTAACCAACTCCCAAAGGGCCAGCAATTCCACGCAATCGCCACTGGGACAGCGGCCGCTGACGGTTAATTTACTTCCGGTTCTTGCATCCAGACTGACACACCTACCAAACTTAATACCTCCACAACTTGCCGCATAAATTATTGATTATCACTTGTCTAGTCGCTTTGGTTCAGTTGTTCTGTTCAGACTTGAAATGAAAACTAATTCAAATGAAAGACAAATCGTACTGGGTATTGTCGTGGAAAGCACTCGTGATTTCTACTTATCGAACAAAATGAGTAATTATTAATAATGTAAGTGTGTCTGTGATCTTTTGATGTGTTTTAGGAGAACATCTCGTGATGGATAATTTTTGTAAAAGTCCACACGAGAAAACGCGAGTGAGAATGACGTGGAATTGAGATTGATTTATTGGATAAATCGTTTATGTTCAAATACTAAGACTTCTACCTAGGATTATTTTGCATGTAATATAATTGTATATAAGAGATGAATAGAGTTATGTACTTTCGTAAAAAAAAATGAGAAGTTGGGGAATTTATTAATCATCCACTGTTCTCTGGTCTCATGACAAAATTATCATTACCAGAGCTGAACCTCTGCTTTTTACTCGTCACGTTCGGGTTCTGACTGCGGGTTTTTTGGCCGTTGACTTTCCAATTTCATCAGTCACCTTTTCGAGAACTGTTGGGAATTTAGATATGACAATTTTATGCATTTTCCGTTATTTTTATCTCGGGTTTAATCGAAAACATTCAACTCAACGCTTGAGACCTGTCGAAAGTCCGCGATTGATGGAGTCTATAATGAACATAAAATCTGAGACAAACAACCGAAAATTAACGAGCCCAGATAATTAAATGGTAATTAGCGAAATATGATATGACGGGTTGTCTCAATGTTTTGATGATAATTGTCCTGATTTTTATAATCTGACGTGCGGCGGGATCCAATGGAGACGTTAATCATCAAAAACCGACAGTTTTAATGGCAGAAATTAATTATTTGGGGCCTTAGAATACTCCCACGCACTGGGAAATGACAGCTGAGGGAGAACCGACCAGTGAACGATCGAAGCAAAAGATTTTTGATTTATTCGACAGACTTACATTCTAGAGTTTTGCGTCGTGGGGATCCCGGAAGTGCTTCTATTCCAAATAGGTCTGGCGCAGTCTGTACGCCAGGGGTCAGAAGGTAACCACTTCAAGGTTTCTTCGATGGACTTCGACTTGTTTTCGTTTCCTGGGTTGTAAAACTCAAATTTGTTGATCACTCCGCCAGTGTTGGGGTCTTCTTGTTATGGGTAATGCATTAAATTGAAGAATGTTTGTTGTACTAAACCTCCAACGACTGACGATCGCTGATCATCGGATGTTCTAATTAAGAAATTATGGGTAATTACCAATTTATGGAATTTATCAGATGGTTGTTGATCAGTTGCAGATCAATTGGGCAGTGAATCTCACTGAGGCAAATTCCCCTGACCACTGGAGTCAAATTTCCGGAGGAATATTGGAATATCAATTCTCATGGAGAAATGTCCCCCAACGCCGGAAGTTCCTGGGAATTCCTCATTTAGGAGCTGTAATAGATGCCAAGGCCCCTCCAAAAATCAGAGAATTCTTTCTTTAACTGCTCATTAAGATAACAACACGCATTACTGTTAATTGATAATTAATACCTGCAGCGGAATGACTCGAAGAGTCCGCCTCGGCTTCACTACCTGACTTTTATTTTTAGAATTGATTTAATTCCCTGAATTCTCCCCCAAAAAAAACAAAGCAAAACTGATAGCTCAAATGAAACTATAAAATATCACTAGAAAATATGGAAAATATATTTTGTTTATGGCTGCATTAATTAATGACTCCAATTCAACTTTGCGGGGCTACATTCGAGTTCTGAGAATGATCAGGCGAGAGTCTGGGGGAGCTCCTGGGTTCGGGCCCCGACGTGAACTTCTCAAGTGTCCCAGTTAAAATTTCCAGTTATTTTGTATTGAGAGGAACCCCCGATCGCCTCCAAGAGCTCCCCATGGCGTCGCGAGAGCGGGGAACGGGGTTAAAACAGTTTTCCTCTTTCAGAGACAAATTTATCGAGCTCTAGAGCATTTTTGCGGCGAGTAGAGGCATTTAGTCAGTCGCTCAGGCGTCTATAATAATTACACTTGGCCAACGAAACTTCTGGTATACTTGCATCAGCCCAAGGACCCCGCCTTCGTTTCCTCACATTACCAAGTGCCATTGACGAGTGAACTGGGAGTGTTGGACCGGTAAATGATGCAAGATGCGTACTCCGTTACGAAGATTGATATACCGACACAATGATTTGTTGATAAAAAAAATGGTGGCGTCAAGTTTTTCCAGAATCACTGAGCTTGGACTTTCCCAAGTGTTTTTTTTCTTTTTCCCCAGCACGTGGCGTCGTGAATTAATTAACACATCTGATTTACGTTTGCCGCACTGATTGCCCATTCAGAGTGGATCGCGAAGTTTATTCACGAAAGAATGAAAGAAATGTGGTAATAGTGGAAAGTAATTAATAACCATTAATGGTTTGTGGAAAATTTATGTTACTGATTCTCTCATAATTTGTCGGGGTCTGAGAGGGACTCTCACTAGTCTTTCAAAAATATATTCATAACAATATTTCAATATTCATAGAAAATATGGAAATGTAAGCCTCTTCTGATTCATTTTTTCATCTAAAACTTCTATAAAATTCGATTGTTGTCAACAAAAAGTACACATGAATTGACTAAATGAGCAATTCTATAAATTTCCGGCCAGAAATTCCATTTTTCTCAACAATTGGAGTGGAAGGGCACAGATTTCCGCCACTGGACGTGCTATCCCGGCTCAATTTCTGATCGTCAACCCTTAGAATAACCCAAATACTTGCTGTGAACAGTTGCCATCAATTCATCAGTCACCCAGCCGTTGCCGAAGCCTCCGAAAATTGTAAAAAGCTATAAATTCATCAGCAGTCTTGTCTACTTGGGGTGGAACTTTTTCGTGGGATCAGCCGCCATATTGTAAAGAGTTTGACAGGGTTTGAAGGCCTCGCCATAGTGACTGCTGTACTCCTCCATCTTCCTGACGAGATTGCCAGCGCCATACCAGTCGACCCACCTGAATGGGCCGCCAGTGAATGGTGGGAAGCCCAGGCCAAAAACAGCGCCAACATCACCCTCGAGAGGATTAGCAAGGATACTCTCCTCAAGACAGAGTACAGCCTCATTGACAAATCTACTGACCATCCTCAACTGGCGATCTTCATCAGCAGTGCTCCCTTTAGGCTCGATGCTGTATTTCTTCATAATATCCATTGCTCCAAGATTGACATCTCTGTCTTTCCTGCCGGCCTCGTACACGTAAATTCCTTTCCCCGATTTTCGCCCCAAAAATCCAGCCTTCACCATGTCGCTCATAATCTGTACATTGCCCCCCGCGAACCTAGCGCCAAAGGCTTTGCCAAGATCTCGGCTAATATGTGAACCAACATCGATGCCCACCTCGTCAGAAAGTGTCGCAACACCAACGGGGAATCCAAATTTCTTCGACAATTTATCTAAATGCATAGGATCAACCCCCTCCTGGAGTAACCTCAACATTTCCGACAACATAGTACTGAGAATTCTAGTAGTGTAGAATCCCGGGCCATCGCCAACAGTGATAACCACTTTTCCCTGCTTCAATCCCACATCAACAGCTGTTTTAATGGACTCCATGCACGTCCCCTTGTGCGTAATGATCTCGAGAAGTTGCATTTTGTCAACAGGTGAGAAATAATGCATTCCAATGACTTTGTCTGGTCTACTGCTGCCAGCAGCGATTTTAGTGATTGGTATGGCTGATGTATTGGTGGCAATGGTGCAGTATTCCGGGGTATTGGCTTCAATTTCCTGAATGACCTTGTGCTTAACCGCCAAATCCTCAAAGACGGCTTCAATGACAATATCAGAATTCTTGAAATCATCGTAAGACAGGGTGGGCATGAGATTCGCCATTATCTGGCTCTTCTCGATCTGACTGATGCGCTTGCGCTTCACCCCGTCGTCAAATCGTTTCTGAACTTGTCCAATACCTCGGGACAGTCCAGCATCAGTCGTGTCCTTCATTACAACAGTGTAACCCTTATCAACACTGACAGTTGCAATGCCGGCGCCCATCAGTCCAGCCCCAACGACAGCAATTTTCTTCACCTGGCTCTTGGGTGTGCCAAAGCGATTCTTCTTGCAGGCAGTCTGCCCGAAGAAGAGGCTAATGAGGCCTTTGGACTCCGGAGTCATTGCCAGCTGGCCAAAGCCACGCGCCTCTGCCTCGTAACCAGCTACTGGGCCCTTATCAATTCCTACACGAATTACCTCCAGAATTTTCAGGGGCGCCGGGTAGAGACCATTCGTCATCTTTAATACTTGTGCCTTGGATTTCTTGAATACTTGCTCCTTCACGTACTCCAAACTCAATGCCCAGTTCGTCAACTTAGCTACTATTGATTTTGGCGAGCGATCAATCTTCAGCTGGCCACTAGCTAAGTCTCTTGCTGCTTTTATCGCGGTCTCTTCTAAGTACCTCAGCGTGCTAAAAACAAAAAATAGAATTATTCCTGGTGAGGACTCTGATAACTAGAGGAAAGTGAGGTTATCCTCGTCCCTAGGCAAGTCATCAATTGCTGCAGTTGAGTTATTGACACTCTATGAATGTATCAGACTTAGAAAATGAACTTTACTTTTCTTCAGCTGTGCCAAGACCAGGTCCTAGACGATTGACGAGTAAATCAACGAGTCCAAACTTCTTGGCTTTATCAGCTTTGACCATTGTACCAGTCAGTGCCATGTTGAGGGCTTGCGGTAGTCCTATCAGCTTGGGCAGCCTTTGGGTACCTCCTCCACCAGGAAGGAGACCCAGTTTCACCTCTGGCAATGCTAAGGCAGTCTTTTTATCATTGACAGCTAAGCGATAGTGACAGGCGAGCGCTACCTGTGGGCGGTTTGAAGAGGAAAATATTATCAAAGGGATCAAATTAGTTCAATGAATAATATTACAATTTATTTGATTTTTTTTTTGAGTAATGAAGACAATCCTTGCTCTGTCGATAACAATTTCTGCCCAGTTATTTAGAAATGTTGGACTGATATTTCTGTTGTCAAGGAACATGTCAACATCACTTGAGCCAGAAAAACCACTGAAGGACACTTCCAGGCGAGTTGAAGAGAAAAAAGCGAAGAAAAACGCAATAATTTACTGCTTATTTTTTTGCTTAACCTTTCAAGATAACGAATGACGTGAAAATATGTAAATGTGAAGTCCCTCTCGCTTCTAGGGGCTTCAGTTGATTGAAAAAGTGAGATCTCACCTCCAAACCACCGCCCAGACAGTTCCCCTGGATGGCAGCAACGATGGGCTTTTTACATCCAGCAATGCTGTCCAAAATTTTCTGACCGTCCTTTGACACTTGATAAACTTCCTCTTCAGTCTTGAGACTCTGTAACATTGCGATATCAGCACCGGCAATGAAACTGTTGGGCTTCGCACTCATTAGGACTGCAGCTTTGACAGCTGAATTATTCTCAAGTTCTCCCATGAGACCCTGCATTTCCTGCATCAATTCGACGTTCAAGGTATTGACCTAAATGAACGACACAGGGGGATTATTTCCATTGTCAGTGATATTTTTGTGATAACTGTTGAGGACATTACCTTGACACCTGGAGAATCAATTCTGATAACAGCCACATCGTCGACGACTTTGTATTTCATGTGCTTGTTGGACACTGCAGTTGCTAGGAATCTGAGGGCAGTTGGAGATCCTTTCAAGGGACATTTTCTCATTAGCAAACAAAAGACAAACAATTGAATTCCCCTTCGAAGCCAACAATCTTTGCAGATCTTCGAGCAGGGTACAAAGGTTAATTTCAGAATGATGAGGCCAATGTGCAATTTTTTTTCAATACAATCGTTCTCTCTGATAGATATTTTATGCCAATGAAATATTGGTTACAATACCAAGAGCATGGATTACCTGATCTTGTGATGCAGTCATAATTAGCCCGGGGGAATCGTCTGAGAGCTCCAAAGATCCGTAAACTTGCCATGTTAGTCCTAGTTTTGTGTACTCTATTTCTCTACAATTGCAGTCTTGTCGAGCACACTGGCCGAAGAGATCATTCGGCAACCTCCGGGGCTTCCATGTAACGACATTACCCCCTACCGACACCAGCCGAACGCCACCGGACCCAGCTCTCGCCAGTTCTCGGGATTGTACTGGTGGCAGCCAGAGAATTAGTCCAGCATCTCGACCCAGGACCTCGTGGCCGGCTAAGTATTACTCCTAGGTTGCAAGCATTCTGCTCACCGGAGATAATCATCCGTGCGGTTATCTCTGAGCGCGGGAATTATGACATTATCACTACGTTTTTTTCACTGTCAGAGCCGGGAGACGAGCAGCCCATCACCAGGACCTGAATCCATCGGTTCCCGGTAGCCAGTCCATTGTTTGCCACCAGCGGCACAGATCTCGTCCAGTTAACTCAGAATAGAATTAGTAATCTCCTGAATACCCCTCGACCTCCAAAATTCATCGGATATTCCCCCCAGGTACTCCAGCCAAAACATTCCGACAATTTAATAAAATGTCCCCGACACGTGATACATAAATGGCGGCCCGGCGGGAACATTCGAAAAAGGAAATTATTATCCGCGAACCTGTTGCAATTTTTTTTGCAAACATTCGAGGAAAAAAATTCGTTGACAAGATCTAATTAGTTTTTGTCATTTTGATGATTGGAGGGACTTCCAGAAGAAATTGTATTTGTAGTCGTCCGGGAGCGTCAGGTCGCCCGGGAGGACCCGGTGCGTCCAAACGCCAATAGCCAGGACCACCGGGACGATGTGATCTCTGGAGACATCATCCTGCATCATCCAGCCAGTATTCAGGTTGCCAGGAATGATTTATCTCCAGCTGTTCATCCGGAGCCTAAGGAGGTCATTGCACGGGATTCTAGTCGCAAACTAGGGTCCCTAGACTACCCCCCTAGTAACAAGATGGTAGCGCTGAAATTCGAGACCTCGTCGAGGAGTTATCCTCACGAATAACTTCATGAATCAATTACCTGGAATAACACACGCACGAGTGGGCTCATGAAAAGAGAAAGTTACAACGTACGCCGACAGAAAAATTGACGAATTCAATTTGCTTGATACAGATGCAGACATCCCGAGAATAATTTCAGTCTCAAAAACAAAAGGAGAGAAAAAGTACAGGACACTCTCTTCGTTGGAATTGACTGCATAATTTTGTTGTAATTATATGATTTTATCTAATCCCCAACCGGTTATTTTTACAGAAGCACTTGGCTCCCTGTGGGGTCGAGGTCGACATGGAGTCCTATTTCATCCAGGGAGGAGTGACGAGGAGTGCTGACCTCGAATTAGGGTCCCCGATGACATTGTCGTGCCAGAAATTATCGTCAACTCTGAAGGTGAGCTCGTTAGCAACCCAGGCCCCGTGGAACCTCGAGCTATTCGATTATTTTCACGTTTATTGGACGAGAGGGTAAATCGATACGTGAACTCTTGGACAGGGGTTTAGGAGAGGACGTTATCCCTCCGCGTGACATTAGGGCAATGTGGAATGAAGGGAGGCAGCTCGAAATAGACCCTGACTGTTCCCATTTTTCAAGATCGAGGTTGACGAGCTCCGATGGAAAATAACTAGTTAAAAAACTGGTACATTTAATTCGACCCAAAACGACTAAAAACAGCTGATTACTGAATGTGTCCTGTGGAGTCTGGGTTATCACGTCCCAGCAACAAAAATCTAATAATATTCCAAATTCTGTTAACGCAAGCGTCGAGGACGCCTGCAGTTTGATTACCAAACCCGCCCTCCAGGTCAGTCCATGTTCCCCGTAGTTTTTTCCCCTGCTCATAGAGTGAAGAACCCCTTCACCAGGAAC
The DNA here is from genome assembly GCA_030522845.1 of Psyttalia concolor. Lineage (NCBI taxonomy): Eukaryota > Metazoa > Arthropoda > Insecta > Hymenoptera > Braconidae > Psyttalia > Psyttalia concolor. The sequence goes on along the minus strand of JAPYZM010000370.1, from coordinate 46,634 downwards.
GTCCAAGAGTTCCCGAAAATGTCCCCAATCCAGCCACTCCTAAACCCACCCAGTGACATATTAATTAAAAAAAAACAATTGAATACCCTTTTCAGAATTGCCCAATCCCCCGGAACCTGGAGTGCATAATTCAGGGTTGAAATAAAATTGTGATTCACTCGTATTCACCGTGTGGCTGCGCACCCAGTCTAAGTGGGGGGGTTAAAGTCCCTGGGCATGGCGTCTAGTAATGCCTAGTGGGCGTTAAGAGTGGTTGACTGACCGTGCGGAGAGGGGATAGCACGAGAAGGGAGGTTGTAGGCCTCTCTCGGTGAAGGTATAGTACAGCGCCGGCTGCGCAGGAACAACGCTGGAACAGCCTTAGCTTGCGCTGCATCTGTGTTCATCATTAAAAGCTGTCATTATTCTCCCCTTCTTCCCCAATGCCACTACACAAAGTGTTCCAGTATCAGTGGAGGAAAAAAATCTACATGTGATTGTACTGTGCTATAACTACCAACTGACAGTTGGCTCGTCGGCTCGTGGTGCATCAAGACGAAAGTTTGTCTACAATTCAGGCAGTCCAGTGTACGTAGTCAATGCAAACTGATTCATATTCAGAGTGATTGTTTGGATACAGTGTGTGATTTCTTTCTAGTCCAGCCAGCCTGACATTGGCCAATTGTGAAAGGAGTGATGTCAAGATGACTACACTGGACAGGTAATTCTGTTTTATTTTATTTCATAGACACCAGTAGGCTTCTCAATTAATTCTGGGTGGAATGGCCAATTGGGCCGTGATTGCACCTGACACTGGGCCAGTGAAACAAAAAAGAAAACAATGGAAAATGGAGGTCCATTTGCTCCATATCCCAACTATTAGCTTCAGCCATCATTTATGTTGTGTATTAGTCACTCCAATGGAAAAACGATACACTTCACGTAGCCCCGCGTTTCCGGTGATGCGTCGATTGACGTGTGGACAGACTTTTTGCGACAGTTTTTTTAATCTAATTGTTGAACAATAAACAGAGTGATCTTTCATTCCGTGCTTCTTCTGCTTTCACGTGGAATTGATCGAAGACTTTGTTATTCGAGATACACCAGCACTTCCGGATGTTTAGATGAGATTGTTATTGACAAAGGCATTCGAGACAGGTTTTTATGAGACAAAGAGACTCAACTGTCGGCCGGTCTGTTTATGACAGCAAGAAAATTCATTGGTTATTTTTACGTCGAGAGAATGGGGAAAATGGAGTGACATCGATGAACGCACTATTGAATTGCCTGGTGTGGAGGAGATATTTATCAGCTCAATCCACCCCCTCCGGCTTGCCCAATGGCGGCTGGATTGTTTTATTTATCACTAGGTGATAATAATATTCATTGAACTCGTCAAATCTGAGGATGATCAGGAGATTGGATGGTCTGATCCTCGAGAAACCTCCAGTGAATATTTTAGTTTGTCTAGTTTTTGTTGGAGTAAAGCAGGAATAAATTGCAGGTGCTCCGGAGTTTCCACAAATCATAAATATTTTTATTGAGATGGGGCGCATGGCTGCAAACGTTTGTTGATGGACAGAGAGGCTTGTGGTTATGGGTGGAAGGTGGATTGGGTGGAGAGCTGCCCTGAGATATTGCTGGTACCGTTTCTATTCAATCAAGGTAACTCTTTCGTAGGCCTGTGGCTGGAATGAACGATAGGAAGGAGGAAACTTGTGCGCACATATTACGTACGGATACAGGGACAACTCGTAGCTACGTACCAAGTATTTAGTTGCTAGTCGATTGGTGGCCAGTTCACGTAGCAATGGCACCACAATCGCTGGGCACACTTGGATGAGTAAGACGAGGATAGACCTCGTACTGGCGTCTTGCTTCAGTACATTTGACAAGGGGGGGGGGGAGGCCTGCAGGCTCTAGCTGCACCGTGACAACAATGGGATTTTGATAAGGACGCCTGTACTTGGATGTGGACAATTAAGACTGGAAAATCCTGGCCAAACATCTCGCACTGAGACGGATTAATTGGGTTAAGACAACTTGGGATTGACATACTTCTCGAGGAGTATTTTTCAATCAGTCTAAGCCACCGGGATTACTGATAGAAACTTTTACAGAGATTGTTTGATATTTTTTGCTAATAACGAGAGGACACTTCGTCATTCTGATGCGGAAAAACAGCTTTCCGGCTGGCATGCCTGAAGGAAGTAGCCTATCTCACATTACTCATGAAATACTTCTGCAACTCTGATAAATGAGAACAGAAGTTTCCGGATTATGAGGCTTCGGTTTGAGGGGGTTGGAGTATAGAGTATTTTTTGCCTCTGTTTGCGCAACTGTTCGGCTTGCGCCCACGACTGGACGAAAAATATACGGTTCTGGGGAGGGGAAGTGGGATAAAGGGCTCGTGCCCACGTGCGGGATTACCGAGACGAAGGCGAGGGTGGTAAGCACGTGGGTGAGGCTTCTTCAGTAGACCTCCTCACCGAGACATAATTCCCCAAGTTGATTCTGATGCGAGCAAAATTCGCGACTTGCCTGGTGACAGACGGCGACACGTCACATCACCGACGCAGGATTGGCCATTTATTGTCAATAAAAATGGTTTCCTGTCCATGATAAGATTGAGAAGGAATTAACGCGACTTCCTGATTATTTTGGACCTCGCCTGGCCCACTATTTCGCCACTGAAACCTGACGTTACGAGGTTTTCTCTATTTCTGAAGTCACTCAGAGTTTTATTTGAAGAACTATAATTATCGGGAAATGGCTGAGTCTGAGTGCGACCAGGTGCAACCGTTTCTTATCGAAGGCATGTATTGCAATTGGTTTTGAGCTGCAGTTTAGCGTGTCGAGCTTTGATAGCCAATAATTGGCAGAGCGTCAATCTTTCCTGGCTTGACAATTGTCGAGTGGTAAAAAATGCATTTTCTGTACTCCGGAGCTCGCCAGACCCTCTTTTTTTTGCTTCAGAGGCCTCAGGAGGTCTCAAAATTCCCCCAGGAATGCAATTAATTAATTAATTACTTCCAAGTACCCAACTTCCTCACTAACTAAACGACAAATTCAATGGCAGCCCCTGAAAAACCATAAATTCCGTGGGTCTTCTGAACTGCTGACAAGAATGTCATACCTTTGGTCTCAGCGTGTGGACTATTACCCCCAAGTATCGAATGCTGGGCACACGAATAACACATGTTCCGCGTCGTCCTCAGTCTCTTCACGCCCCGGCCACTTTGGAGAATCCACATTTCTAAATTTATGAAGATATGCCCGGATATTCACTAGTCGCTCCGGTCGGTAGGGGGGCTCCTCTTTTCAATGGCTGTCACGGCGTAATTATTTTCCAGGCTATTCTTGGATTTTTAGGGGTTGAAGCTTGCTCATCCTGTTGGCTATCTACCCGGAATTGGGGTTTTATTTTTCCTTCAGTCGTCCTCAAGCTTTTGCTGCCTCTACTTGGCACAAATTTGCCGGCTGTACTTCCTGAAGACACACACGCCAATTGCCCAGGAATTATGTTGACAATGCGTTGATGGCTATTTTCAGGGCGACGCTGGGAGTGCCATCCAGGCCAGGGGTCTTGGTATTTTTCACTCTGTCGCAGGCTTCCAGCGCTTAGTCCTCTCGATGTGTGCGTGCCCACTCTACATACACATCCTCAGTAATATCTCGGGATGTATTTACTTTCCTTTCAATTTATTTCCTCGGAGGTTAGGAATGTTTTGTTTGTTTTACGTGGAGACAAGCCTCCCTCCCTCTTTCTCCTGATATTTACGAGGTATATTTAAGGCAAGAAGTACTCATTGAAGCTACTATTACAGTTTTACATTGAATACAAAGCCTCATTGTCAACAATTTATAGCCGATAACAACGACAATAACTGATAGGACAACTGCAGACGTTCACATGGTCCAACAAATGTATTAAAGTCCCACATAATTAATGGCTCAATTATCACCAGTCGTTATTAACTTTGAATGCTCCCTAAATGTCCTGAAGTCGCGGACCATTGACAGCTGATTGTGGGCAGAAGTTGGCCAATGTCGCGACTGGACAATTGGAGCAAAAGAAATCCAGAAAATGGAGGGCTAATTGATTGAACGTTTTTGGAAATCTTCTCAGTCTGTTCTGGTGAAATAAGGGAGTGAGTGGTTAGAAAGTTTTTAATTGTTGAGAGCAAGGGAATTGACAGGGGGGCATGTCAATGGATTCATTGAAACAGTGCTGTTGCTTAATTATGGAAGAGAAAACACAAGAGTGAAAGTTTTTTCCGAGACCACGTGCTTAAAACATTGTCGCAAATGAGTCGACAGGAAAATGTCAATGTCTTTGATGTCGGTTCTTATGATCGTGTGGGGAACCACGGGAGGTCTTGGAATGTAGAACATTTTATTCTGTCGTCACGAGTGGGAGAATAATATGCTGACGCGAAGAGCAGACAATTCATTAAACAATTTAATTCTGCCAATCGACTGTTGGTTGGAGGAGAGTTTGAGTCGGAAGGTGCGGGTTCCAATGACGATCTGGAGTATCCATTTCCTCAGTAACAATTTCATGGGAATTTAGTCTTGAGCAGAATCCCAAATGCCATCCAATGGCGTCCTGTGGCGTCCCAAAAATCTGGAACTCTCTATAAATTCCCTTCTTCTTTTATTAGTCGAGGATTTATCGATCTTTTGTTGTACGTACTCATTGTTGTTCCTTTTTCAGTCCAGTGTAGTAAATTAGGAGGGCACGGAGACAATGAGAATTGCATCGAGATAAGTTACAAGTCGTCCTCAATGGGCAGGAGGATATCAGCGGCGATGGGCGCTCCGCATGGACATGACATCCAAGTCGGCAGATAAAACATAAAATTGGGTGAAATCATCCGGAGCGGATCAGCCAGCGAGCAATAGCCACGAGGAGGAACATTTCTGATAATTGAAGAGTCATTAAACCCGATAAAATGGGGAAGTGTTGCAGTAAGAGACAGGATCCTCAACCCCTAGGTAACGCTCACTAAAATAAACTTCAATTAACGATTTACCGAACAACAGCTGACACTTCAGTTCATCTTTATGACAACAAAACGATTTAATAACATTTACCCTCAATTTTTTCGCTTTTTTACGAGGTTATCAATTGTCCGCAACTGTTGGGCTATTTAATTGCGTTAATGCTGTCGAGAAATTAACAATTATGTCGTGGTAATGTTGCTTACCTCCAGTAATTAGCGATTTCATTGTTTCAGTCTATAATAAAAAAACTGAGGCAGCGCTGAGTTCTAAGAGCAATGGAAACTCGATGGATTCGCGGTACACAGCTGATCCAAATCAGAGTAGGGCTCAAGCGCGGGCCGATATAATACGGCCGAGGCATACACCGCGTAAGATACCACAACCCCTTAACTCAACCTCACCCGTTGTTGTCTCACCAAGTTTGTATTTTTGTTTTGTTTTATAATTTAGTTAATCTGATAATTAGTTAATCTCCTAATTCCACTTTTGCCAATTATTTTGCATCAACTCCGACTGCAGAGGCTTATTTTTTTCTGTTTTCTCTGTACTGGCAATTATAATTCTCAAAGACAAATTCATCCACATATTTATAAATAATTTATTTTTAATCGTTCCTAGCCCGTAGGGGAGAACAATTGTCGTTGCGAGCCTGGAATTTGTAATAATAATTTACACTCTTTCAGTACATAATCCGAGAACAAACAAGATTGTTGTGGCATTGTATAATTACACGGCACGAGAGAGTACGGATGTAAGTTTTGTGAAGGGCGATCAGATGGAGGTCCTGGACGACTCGGAGCCAGACTGGTGGAGAGTTTTACATCTGAGGACTCTCCAGGAGGGCCTCATCCCCTGGAATTTCGTGGCAGTTGAGCGATCTGTTGAGAGTGAAGAGTAAGCCTCCTCTTTTATCTCTCATAAATACCGTAATCCATTGTTTAACTTAATGAGGAGTGAATTACCTGAATTATTATTAATTTTTATAAACATTTTGCACTTCCAAAGAACCTTGAATGCTATGAAAATGTCCAAGAGTTTGCTAGTGAACATGTAATTCAATTGTTTGTGTCCTGTTAATTGTCGAAAAGCTGGTTCTTTGAGAACGTATCGAGGAAGGAGGCTGGAAAATTACTCCTCGTCGATGAGAATCCCCGGGGCACGTTCCTGGTGAGGCCGAGTGAGCATAATCCTCGGGGTTACAGCCTCTCCGTGAAAGATTGGGAGGAGGGAAGAGGACATCATGTGAAACACTACAAAATTAAGCCACTGGACAATGGCGGATTCTTCATCGCTACCAATCAGACCTTCCCGACGCTACCAGCCCTCGTAATGGCCTACAGCAGTGAGTACTCTTCAATACATACTCAATTATTGACAACAGATGACAATTGACAGTTTTTAACATTAATTAGTTGTTAGATATTGCCCCTTGATTGAATAATCGATTGAGCCAATGAAGCACGATCAGCTGATTATCAAAATATTATCAATTGCTTACAGAAAATGCCCTCGGTCTATGCCACGTACTGTCGAAACCATGTCCAAAGCCCCAGCCGGACATGTGGGATCTCGGTCCAGAGCTCAGGGACAAGTGGGAAATTAATCGAAGTGAAATTCACTTGATTAGGAAACTCGGTCATGGTAACTTTGGTGAAGTCTATTATGGTAAATGGCGGAATAAAATTGAAGTCGCTGTGAAAACACTGCGACCGGGAACAATGTCAACGGAGGCCTTCCTCCAGGAGGCGGCGATTATGAAGCAATTTAGACATCGACATCTTGTGGCGTTGTACGCCGTATGCTCGAAGGAAGAGCCCATTTATATTGTCCAGGAGTACATGTGCAATGGCAGCCTGTTGGACTTCCTGAGGACGGGCGACGGAAAGTACATGCAGTTTGAGGATTTAATTTATATCGCTGCACAGGTTGCTTCGGGTATGGAGCACTTGGAGGGCAAGCAATTGATTCATCGGGATTTGGCCGCAAGGAATGTCCTCATTGGCGAGAAGAATAAGGCGAAAATTTGCGACTTTGGGCTTGCTAGGGTAATTGAAGATGATGAGTACTGTCCCAAGCAGGGGAGCCGGTTCCCTGTTAAGTGGACGGCACCGGAGGCCATTGTTTACGGCAGATTCAGCATCAAAAGTGACGTTTGGTCTTACGGAATACTTCTCATGGAACTCTTCACTTATGGACAAGTACCTTATCCCGGTAAGCCCTTGAGGTCAATTCTTTTGTTTCAATAAACGACTTTTGAGAAGAGAGAGTGGGATCTTGTGAATATTATCGATGAATGTCAACTAGATAACCTCTAACAGCCGTAGTTCTTCAGCTGTTTTTACCTGTTGATGACAATTCTATGGAAAAAAGAAAAATCGCGAGATGTCGCTCATGCGGGGCGGCTTTAAACCCTTGGAATCGTTCGACTATATCAACCGGAGTGTTAATAATTGTTTTGTTTATCTAATAACAGGTATGCACGGACGGGAAGTGATTGAACAAGTTGACAAGGGATACAGAATGCCAAAACCACCTGGTCACCCACTGCCAGACAGCATTTATCGGCTAATGTTACAGTGCTGGGACGCCTGTCCTGAAAAGCGGCCCACCTTTGAGTTCCTCAATCATTATTTCGAGTCATTCAATGTGACGAGTGAAATACCTTACCTAGAACCGCCAACGGACTGATACACGGCGCAGATGCCGGCGCAAATGATGCCGCACTATGCTCACTATCATCCAGCTCATCTCAATTGTGCCATGGAATTCTACGGTATTTATTGTTGAACAAAGAGAAACAGAAAACACAAAAATAGGGGGACGATGACAGAGAAAATATTGTAAGTGAAGATAGATAATATTTGATACCTCGTGTTTACACTGAGACCTCTTGAACATTATATTATATTCCTTCTGATATCGATAACACTTTTGGAGAAACACTGCCAGGTCTTTGCCAATAATTTGTAGCAGACTTAATGTCGTTAACTCTTTGATATAATTCACTGGAATTGGGGGAGTTTCTTTCAAAGAGTTAACGTCTATTGCTCGTGGGTTTGACTGTTGATTCTACATTTTTATGTATAAATGAGTGCCATGACCACGTTTTCATTCCATTATCGGAATTTTATGATTATCAAGTGTCGCGAAAGGAGATATTTGTCTTCAACCGAATTTTTGGGAGTTTTGGAATTAATGAGGTGAAACATTAGGGATGTGGAGATTAAGTCTAGAGGCTAATTATAAAAATTTTGTAATGTCCCGTGGGGAAATTTTTATGGTAGAGAAAAACCAAAATAATCATCAGATTGTCGCGGAGATGAATGTTAATACACTTCGGATTAGTGAGGGATACTGAGGATATGAAGGTAACTCGGGGGATCATCAGAGCCGCTGTTGAAGTTTATTCACAATTGATCAATGACTCAACAAAGTGAATTCATTGATTTTACTTTTTAACTCACCTGACACAGAGCCAAAATTTTTCATGACTGACAACGTCCTCGTTAGTCTTCCAGTTCTCCAGGAATCCAGGGCAATTATTCCGACCAAACAATTCACTTTCTTGGGTTCCATCTCCAATTTTTCAGCCAGCGAATGACAAACTTCAGGTGCATCTCATCATTCATCCTCAGATTGAGGTTAGAAACGTCCTTATTCCTGTCAGATTCTCTCGTGTCCTAGGGAAAGGACACGAGAGCTGTCACCAATTTTGTAGAATCGATCTTCTAAAAGGAGACCTCCAATTCTCCACTCCCCCAGACCAAAGTCTCGACTTGAATCCCCTTTTGGTCTAGTCCTAATTGAGGTTCTGGGTCAGCCAGTGGGATCATCACTGACCCACGGCATCCTCGAAGTAACTCCGCTCTGATATTTTCCCCCAAATTGTCCTCGTATACGTACTGCTTGCAAGTGAAGAGTGAACTAAGCCAGCAGTTGTCGAGACACTCGGGAGCAAGTGATAATTGAGTAGAGTCACATGTGCTGATGTTCACTCTGACATTACAAGCATTATATCTTTAGAATTCATCGATAATATATAATCGTCGAGTGATGAGAAAACAATATACATGTATGGAGTCATACACAATTAGGGGTACATTTGTCTCGATAGGTACGATCATTGACTTGGTAGGGAAGAGTAGAGGCAGGTTGTTGGCCGATCGTGACAGTCACTCCCGAATTTTTGGCGAGTGGTTGCTATGTTTGCTAGTTGAGTTCGAGAATGGTGAAATAAATGGGGTGGACTTGCTGGAGCTATTGCGTCAACAACTTCCTGGTTTAGACTCTAAATTTTAGAGCAGTTTGTGAGGTGTATTCACCCCGAAAACGTCAGAAGCGATTGCTTTGTTTGAGGAGTGAGGGTCGTCCAGTCTCAGAGCAGTTCTTGATCTGGACAGATCTCCAAAATCTCCAGCTTTCAGGGCTCCATCAACCGCGATTTCTCATTTTCGGGGTGAATACAATAACTTATAACTAATATATTTGATAAAGTAAGGGAGTAAGAAGCCAATCTATGTCAGAAATTCGAAACAATCCAAAGTGACTGCCCTGAGGAAGCCAGGGTGCAGGGCTGGCTGTGTTGAGTGAATTATTTATTTACCAATTCGAGTTTTCTAAACAGTTAATCTGCGTCCGATTTTTGAGGTTACGTTTTTTGGCTGGAGAGATGTTAACCAAGATTACCAAATCTCCAGGACTAGCGACAGATAAACAATGGATTTTGTCCCGCAAATTATCAGTTATGTCCGGGAAAATGGGAGGAAAAGCCCACAGAAGCCTCCCACTAGTCTCCCCTAAATACTCCTCGCGATAGAGTAATCAGTAAATATTGGCACAGCCAGTCCTCGGTAAACGAGCTAAGAGTGAAGAGAAAATGAATTTGAGATTAAGATGGAGAAGAAAAGAATGTTATACTTACAAAATGACTAAGAAAAAAAGATTGTAAATTTCACTAGCGATATAGTTTGTAGGTAGAATTCCCTTTGGAATGGAAATAATACATAATAAATCATGGAAAAGAAAAACCTTGACATTAAGAAAGGAAAGACTCTGCAGCAGACAGTTGACCAGTGTCTCTCGGTAGAATACCACTTACTCATCTCAAATTTGACAGTTGTTAGAGCAATAAGGTAATCGTAACGATATTTTCCGTTTCATCGATGATAGAGGGGAAAATGAAATAGTATATTTCTCACCTGGGGAGGAAAACTAGACAAGTCGTCACTCGCCTGCGACTCGGGTCGTAATTCTGTGAGGAATGCTTGTCTGATTTTCCTTCTGACGGTTGAATACAATTTTTCTGCCAAAATGGACGCAAGCCAGCGTTTTTGACCGAGCGAAGTGAGGTTAGAGTGCCCACTTTCAGTCCTTAGGCAGAAAATGCAATTTCCAGCGTTGACCTTGTGAAGTTAGCCATTGTCATGGGTTTCTTTTCGTCTTTTTTAAGTAATTAGCTCGTAGTGTGTACGTCCAACAACTTTTTTCTATAAAAGTTTTTATACCAGCCGAAACGTTATCCATGTATGACCCGCACTGATACCCAATTTTAAGAAGTATGTAGTTTATTATACAGAATTGGTAACGAGGAGAGTTTTTTCCCCCCGTTGGAATTCTCAATATTTCCCAGATTGCGACGTGTCGACAATTTGTCGTTACCTTTGAATGGTTTTTTTTTAATCACAATTGCCGAAATTTAATGTCACGAGTGATACGACGAGTGCTGAGACAGTTTGAGGGACACAATTGTGCTGTTAGTTGGATGAAATATTTCACTGAAGGATAAACAATGACGATCCTTGAGTTTGTTAGCATTTGACTGAGAATTTTTGATTCGCGTGCCAAGATAATCAGTATCATGCCATAATTTTATTTGCCCCGCGACTCTCCCAACATTTCACCGAGAAAAAAACGAATAACAGAGAAATAAAATCTGTGTGTACATGAATTTAGCAATTTAATCAGTTCCTTTGAGAAAGATTTAAATGAAAAATGACTTTAAAAAATAAAAATAACAGAGTAAAAGTTTGTAAAGTGTCGTGAGGCTCGGCATAAGAAAAATTTCACCAAATCTGTGATATAGCGCGAACACACACCTCAAAGTTTTGATATTGAATTTTCCAATTGTCCGGGCCCCACGACATTAACGTCCAGATGATCTCATCATTACTGATTCACCAGAATATTTTCCGCACTGGAGCGAAGAGTAGAAGAGAAGGAATATTTTTATTCAAGGATCAATTGTCGTCAGAACCAATCCATGATTTGCCATTACACACGGGTTCGATGATAAACATAATATATTTCCTGATGGATTGACAAAGAAACAAATAATTCATAGTGAATACGATTGTTCATGTACCAAAGCTTATTACTGTATTTGTGGAGTAATTTAATTGATTACTTTGTATATCGCTGTATTAATTACCTACCATTGTCGTAAAATGCTTATGCAAATTAAATATTTAAATATATTATGTATAATACTTGAACCAATCATGACAATTTTACAGACAATTCATCATAATGTAATAGAACTGAGGCTCGCAATTGACGAAAATTAATGATTACCCTCACTTTTGTCCCATCATTGGCTTGTTTTCTCGCTTATTTCGTTAAAAATACGAACAAAAATCGCCGAGATTGAGTGACAGTTGCACTGTAGTGATAATAATTGGCTTGTTGACAGATGCCAAAGTGATGGAGAGTCTAAATTAACCAGCGATTGTGTTAAATAAAAAATGAGATTGCCGAGAGGATGTTCTCAAAGTGCAAAAAACAAGAAAAAGCTAAACATTAAAATTGAGAATGCAGAGAATGAAGGAGACGAGAAATGATGAGATTAAATTTGTTGCGCAGATAATTTATAATCAATGGAAGTAAATTAATATTATGAGAAATGAAAATAAGTGGTACATAATACATTGTACATTAAATATACATCATTTCGGCCATATGTGACATTTTCTTTGGGATATGAACGAATTCTTCAAAGTAACTGGCAAGTTCATCGATGGTAACGTCACAAGACAGTGGTGGTGATATTCTCGCTTGCACTGAGCATGTATTTGTGCTTGTCGATTGGCCAGCTGTTGATGTCTGTTCATTATTACTGCTAGTGTTACTATTACCAATCGAGGGGCTGCTCAAGCTCGGCATTGTATTGCTCCGGGCGCGTTTAAAACTATTAGAACTATAACTTTCATTCAAACTCGTGTCATCTTTAACTACTCGTTCACTGCTGATATTGAGTGCTTTAAAGTCTTTTGTCACCGAGCCATGGCCAAATGTACGTGAATTTTTCTTTCGTCTCGTTGAAATACTGATTTTACATGTTTCTTTCATTATTGTACTTGCTATTGATTCACACAAAATATTTGAACTTCCATTACCGTTGAGCTTTAAGACAGCTTCTCTTATGATGCAATTCTTTTTTGGCTGATCAATGATTTTATCACTTTTTGATGGCTTAAAGTTCGTCGTCGGCTTGACACCCCGGGGACTTATGAAACTCGGAGTTGGACGATTTGGCATTGATTTTCTTCGGAACAGATAACTTGTGTCTTGATTTTTATCCCGGACGTTCGAGCGGAAGGGGTTTGATGAGTTTGACTCCTCGACACTTCCACTGCTGCTCCTGCTCCTGCTTAATGACAAACGGTTTTGTAAATTAGTAATACAGAAGTAGTGGATTTTTGCTTGACTCATTTGTCATATTAAACACTAAATAAAGGCATTGAATAATATTGCATTTTGCCCTCCTCCCCCGCCCTGTTTTGGGTAATGATAAACAAAGCGAGGATTCCAGCGGATCCTGGACTCCTCCAGAGGATTCTGAAGCAATCTAGACAGTTCCCCAAGTCTTCAGAGCTCTCCATAATTTTTTAAGGAGTACTAGATGTCTCAGATTGTCCAGGGAAGGATAACGAGAGGCCAATTGAAATATTAAACCAAGTGTCCTTCATGATTCTCCTAAATAGTAGTGTAGGGTATTTCGTAAACATAACCAGAATCGGATGACTCATCGATTTCGACACAAGGTCATCCAGTATGCCTCTGGGTAATTGAAAAATTTGGGGAAGGGAGGTTTGTCATTATGTCACTGTCTTGAGCAATTGCCGAACTGCCCCACGAATGACAGAAGTGCTCTAGCAAATGTAGAGCAGAGATAATGAGGCTCAAATGATAAGACAAAAAAATGGTAACTCACTGTTGACAACTGCCTGACAATCGATCAATTTCAAGTTTCTCGAGGCTCGCTGGCAACGCCTCGTCTGCCATAATCCTAATCCTGTTGATTCTCAATGGGAACATGACATGATGATGATACAATGTTGACAAACAAACGTTGACAGTTGACTATGGAAGTTTCGAGAAATCGAGTGCTGCGTACAGGTTACCAGAGTGAGGCCCCCCAATTTTCCAGCAAGTTGATGAGAATTGATTGATTATCACCACTTGTCAGGCGAGTTGAGGGGTCAATTGACGAACAGTGATGATAATAGTTAAGTAATTTTAACACTCAATAGTGGTTTCTTTGTTTTTAACAGTTGTAATTGTCAGTGGCCTCGATATTGTGCTTTCTCAGTGTGAACGATTGCACTCAGTCATCGCAATTCTTACTCTCTTCCGCAGTTCCAAAATTTAACACTTCGAGTCCAAGGTCAATTAATAATCCACAAAAAAACAATGTATAAATATAAACAGACAATTGCGCGCAACTGCCATTTTCTCATTATGTTGGTCTGTACTGTAGATCCATGATATATTGTGGTACTTTTGCGTACAATATTTTTGGGCTTCTGGGCTTTGGGGCTAGATGGCAGCCAGAGAGACTGTGGGATATTTGAAATGACAATTAATATGGCGACACAATCCCGTGATTCCTGATTAATATTGATTAATTAGCCATTGTTATTAGCGATTGTAATTGCCTCTTCAGCTGCGTCTGACTCTCCATCTCCAATGGACAATTGCCGATTTGTCAGGGGAAACAACCGATTGAATAACCCTTCAATAAAATAGAAACACGTCCAGATGGCCTGGGAACTCGGTCAACGCTAGGGACCTCCGCGCCACCAGCAGACACTGTACCCACCCACGAACAATGCAGCAGCACTGAGATGACTGATACCCATGAGCAGGATTCCTCCCAGTTCCACACGTGGTGTACCTACGGCAGAACAATCGCAATTACCACAGGTATAAAATTTACCTCCTCAAAATAATAGCAAAAGGACCCCTGCCAGGATCTACAACGATCCCTGACGATCCTTCCCAAGCTGCTAATGGAAAAGTCCCCCCTGGATATACCTAAGCAGCCAACTTCACACATGTGGACTCGTCCGGCATTTTCCACCTCAAACAATTATTCCACCTCCTCTCTACGTACAGAATAACCACTCAATGGTTGTTGGACGAGTGAATAGAGCAGCCATTTTTAAACTGCTTACCTGCTTTCAAGCCTCCCTCCTACTACAGTACTACAAGAATAAGGGAGTGATAGAGAAAAGAAGAGAACATGGACGATGAATTAAAAATTTCAACGATAACTTGATGGTTACTGAGTCACCAGCTGGCTGTGGATATGTGCTCCTAGTACAGTGAAAAAAAATACATATACCAATATATTTAATTATTTTTGATGAATCAAGTGTGGATGAGGAGAGAGAAGAGCAAAGGGTGGTAGTTGGTAATAGAGGTAAACCAGTGTAAGAGTAGACAGAGAAGAACTAATAAACGTGCAGGCAAGTAGAGAGAGAACGTGATATAAGGTTAAAGTGAGGAAGGGACAAGTGAAGATTTGATAAAATGACATGGTAAACTGTCAACACACGTAAAATCCTAGCTACAACAGGAGAACGGTGGAGGATATGGTATCGTTGCAAATCTCCGAATCATCGGCAATCGTCAGTGGCTCAGAAGCCATCAGTGTTAATCCCTATCACCCCCAATAACAACTTAATTTGACTTGGAATAAATTAACTAAACGACTGTATCCCCCCACGAGGAAGCCAGCCATCGGCATCAATCGACAAGGAAGAGGAGGAAAAAATAAATCAACTAACGAGTCCCAACGATGTCACTATTAATACACAAAAGATAGGAGGAAGCAAGGAAGACAGAGAGAAAGGATTGAGGTGCCACACAACTGCAATGAATTTTCATTACGAATGTTGAGGATTTTGTATTGTTCAAGGGGTGGGTGGCTTGTTGAATAATGGCAGACAATGTGCACAGAAAAGCGCACAAGACAACGGATGGCAGTAGAAAATTATCAACTCCAGTTAATCGCACAACAACTGAAACAATAAGAATCGGCAGCAGTCTCACTGATAATGATAAAAATCAAGTGGTATTGGGTCAGATTGGCCAATTGGGTCAGCACTGTTTAGCATCTGGTAATAATTTAACATCAACGCCAAATAATAATCAATGCAAAAAGAAAACATCGTCATTTCAAATAACAAGTGTTACGGTTGGTAGTCGCATGAGCAATGATGCAGGTGAGGATTCCAACGACGATTTGGATGAGTCACACGGTGAGGACAATTCCGTTGAGCATTCGAGAATTGAAAATACGGATATTGAAACGCCAAGCTACTCCGAGGATACATTCTCAAAGGACGATGTTTTTTTCAACACAAGCAATGCTGCACTGAGTACAGCACCAGTTATACCAACGTCATCGCAGTACGGTTTAGCAATAGTGCCATCTGATCCAAGTGGCAATGTCAGTAATTCAAGCAATGACAGTAATATCAATGCCCTCGAATTGGCATCAGTAACTGACAACAACATCATTAATTTACTATCGAGTAATACTAAACAGGATACAGATGGTGTATCAATACGTGACGGTGTATCACACGGTAGGAATGAGAGATTTAAAGTTGTTAAAATTGAAAGTACTGAGCCATTCAAAAGGGGTAGATGGACTTGTATGGATTACCTAGATCATACATCTGTTAATAATCAAACTAATGCGATTAATACTGGTAAGACAGCTGATCCTAACCAAGTGTGTATATCTTATGGTGTTAATGATGGCGTTGTATTGCCAATCAATGCACCAGCCACCAATGACGATAGACCAGTGGCTGTTGACATGAATGGTCATGCTACGCATCAGGATATGCATGGTTCAATTGGTATAACGAATAATCAAGCCGGTGGTTATGCTGTTGCTGGTAATTCACTTCAGTCACAGAATTGCCAGCGCAATCCAACAGCATCCGGCATTCCATTGTCACAGCAGCCCTATTTTCATTCATCAACGCAGCAACAGCAGCAGGGAGGTCAACAGCAGGCCCCACCGACAGCCCAAGGCTCGACATTGCCCTCGAATTTGCAACCAACACATGCTAATAATTTGGGACAACCGCAGAGTATGCCGCAGGGATCTATTCCGATTATAAATCAGGCTAATAACACTGTAAATCCACAGCAGAATATCAGTCATACCAAGGAGGAATACGTTAATGTACCCACGCAAAATCCATCATTGCCGGGGCAAAATGTCTGTCAAACGGGCCCACCAAATCCAGCGAATATTATGGTACAGAGCCAGGGACAGTCGGCTAATCAGGCGCAATCCCAGGGCAATCAGGCGCAGCATCAGATCAATGACTCGACGGGAATTCAGAGAATTCAGGGAATGCAGAAGATACATCAGGTCCCTCAGTCTGGTGGACATACTGCTGCTGCTGCTGCTACTGCTGCTGCAACACAACAACAGTCAGCAACAGCTGCTGCTGCTGCTGGCGCTAGTAGTGCTAATAATACTGGTGTCAATCCTCAAGCTACCGCCAATTGTCAAAATAACATTGGAACCATGGGTTTTCATCCCGAGGGCACGGAGCAGGACTCTGTGCCGGGTATTGCTGATGCTGCCTTGCTAGAGTGTCTCGCTGAAGTAACCCAGTCAACTGATGATCATCAGACACTCGAAGAAAATGAAAGGCAGGATTTCTTTGTTAATCTCGTATTTGTATCTTTAATCAGCTGACTCCTGATGTTTTTTATTTTTGAACTACTGATTAATCTCGGTATTTCTCTGCTTTCAGTATGTCGGGAACTGGTGCCGTTGCTATTGATAACAAAATTGAACAAGCTATGGTAAAATTATTCGCATTGTCTTCATCGATAAAACAGCCCAGCGCAATTATGAAATTATATATTTTTTGTTATTTATAGGACTTGGTTAAAAGTCATCTGATGTTTGCGGTTAGGGAGGAGGTGGAGGTATTGAAGGAAAAAATAGCTGAGCTTATGGATCGTATAAATCAGCTTGAGGCTGAAAATGCAATTCTAAAGGCGCACGCGACCGCTGAGACACTGGCGCAGTTGAATCAATCGTCTAATAAATTACCCCAGAATAATTCAACAAGTGGTCAATAAGGGGGTGTAATGTCAAATCTGATGGAAACAAAATATGAAAGAAAAAAAAAACATTGTAAATAAGTTTATATTAAATAATTAATCATAATAATGAATAATATAATTATTGTATATAACTTTACGATTTTTAGAAATTTATAAATAATGAGATTTATTATATTATTATACATATTAGTATTAGCAGAAAAATAAGTAAAAAAAAAAAACGAAACATAAATTAAAGCCAGAGCTTTTTAAAAAAGAAAATTTTTTTTTTCACGTCAATCAATAGTGGTACATTATTTTCTACGGTTTCAGTTTATTCCTATATGAGAACATATATTTATTACTTGTGAAGTCGGAACATTTTATTTCTAAGGAAAATCTTACAAACTGATGAAAATAAAGTGGATGCCATTGGAAAATGAACTTGTCATCCAACTACCGGGGGGAGAGGGGGGGGGGGCGAATTAAATATGGAAATTATAATTGAACTTGCATTTCTCTGTGAGACTTCCTCCAGTACTAAAATATGCCTATATCGATTGAGAGAGAGGAGAGAATAATCTCTTAAAAATATTCAGTGATACGACATAAGCAACAACACTGTCAGTCATTTTCCGTGAATTTATCACCAAAAATTTAATTGTCAATCTCGAGCCACAATAATGACGTTATTCTATTAATTACAAGCTATTACTGATTACGGAAAAACAAAAAAAAACGTAATAGAGAGGATTATCGGTCATTTGTTTTCCCCCATTGTCGTAATGTTTTCGGAGAGAATTTGATAAATTGCTGCAGTATTATTTCCATTTGACAACTGAAGTATATTCGACATTATCGTATCGCCCGTTTCCTGTAAAATAGCGCATTACAGAAAAAAAAAGATGAATTTTTCATTAAAAATCTACAATTTTCAGTCTGCATCTTATTTTACATCTGATGATATACATGCCTAATAAATTTTGTTTTTCATTGTATCACTCGTTTTAATTTCCTCATTGATCCACTACCTAAAAATTGTTAATAAAAGAAGAAAGGTCTGTGGATTTTTAATAACAACAGTGCAAAATGAAAGCCATCCTCTTGGTCATTTTCTATTTCTCTATTCTCAATTGTCTGGAATTTTCCGGGCGGCGGGGGGGGGACTGGGAGAGCGTGATATCTTGTCATTCCATTAATTTTCTTCGAGAATGAAGTTCTTACGGACTCTATTATGATACATAATTTCGTAATATGTATATCTAAGAAAGCATACAATTTCCATTCGATCTCTGTACCTTTGTCTCTCATTCTAAACCTTGTCTTGCAATTAATATCAATTGATGTTCAATTCATTTGTTAAATTTAGTTTTATTTATCCACGATTTTCATTTCGGGTACTATAAGAGCTAAATATGACACTTTAACACAAAAACCTTATTACAATTGAAGACCACTTCATTTAAAAAGGAAAAAAAATCATAATTACACCATATAAATTTATAAATGTTATAAATTTGCTTTTTTAAATATTTTTTTCATTTTTTTTTTTTCATTTCTTTGTTTTTTTTATGTAGGAAGGAAAAAGAAAAATAACAACATACAACTTTTCATTTCATTCCTTATATATCAATTACGGATAAATCAGCAACCACCACGTGCATGCACGATTGGTCTCAAAAATTAGGGGGGTGGGGGCGAGAGGGCTGAGGGACTTGGGACTGAGAGAGGTTGACGATACATAATTGAATGGGCAATGAAACTTCGAGCATACACGTGCTAGTCAAGTTGACACTTCATACGAA
This sequence comes from Psyttalia concolor, assembly GCA_030522845.1. NCBI lineage: Eukaryota > Metazoa > Arthropoda > Insecta > Hymenoptera > Braconidae > Psyttalia > Psyttalia concolor. Next base: position 27,480 of record JAPYZM010000370.1, on the reverse strand, counting down.
TCCAAAGTTCTTAGTTTTTATAGCAAGTAGTATCTTGTGACGAAGTACGTGGCGTGAACTGTACAATGGAACGTAGAGACGTGAGATGCACGTGTTTGCCGTTGGTAAATGCGCGTCATCGGCCGGTCTGATAGTGACACTTGGCATGGGTTGAAAACCATCCTCACTAGCGGGTAGAGCTGGCGAGCCTGTCCAGAAATAAACCTGAAATAATGAAAATCGAGGGAATGAGTGATCGCTGAAGGTTGTTAGTGCGCATGTCAGGGCATTTTTCCCATCTCATTTGCATCGGGAGAAATGATTTACTGATTCCACAATCAGCTCTGGGGTTTTTCTGCTGAGTTGGTTTGGAATTGGAGAGGAGAGGAGTTCATCGGCTCCATAAAACCGGTGACAACGTGCTCGAGGGAATGAACAGCTGATCGCAGCAGTTCGTTACTGATCATTGAAATAAAAAAGATATAAAGATGACAACTGCCACTCACCAAGTCTTGGCGCTCGAACTGCGTCATCTTCTCGACGATTGACCACAACCACCTCTTGAATTTAACGAGCCTCTCCATGGATTCACCGGACTCATCATTGAACGACGTATACGATATGAGAACCGACACATTGATATCCCCAACTCCATTAAGCAACAATCTGAAGTCCTCCGATGTTAGGCCGTCAAGTGCACCCTCCGGTAGTACATCGAATACCCCCTCTCTCATAGCTTCAAGTGCTTTCTCCTGTGCTTTGATCATCCTGACTTCAGCATATCTTCGTACATAATCGTAAACATTAGTGGCAGTAACTTCGATGTCACGGCCATTTGGTACAAGTTCAATGGAACCACCTCCTTCCTCAGGACAAAGATCAATACTGAATGTAAGATCGAGAGTTGAGAATAGACTGTTGCTGTCCTTAGTCTCAGCATCGATGACCAATTGTCGTAGACTCTCATAAATAACAGAATCAAAAAATGCCAAATCGTGAAAACGTATGGGCCTGGATAAAATATATTTAATAACATGACGATTGAGAAATATAGGGCACAATTCATTTTGTAATAGACAAAGCCCTATAAGTCTACCAACATTTCTGAATGCATTCAATCGTTCATAACTCGCTCGTCCCTGTCTCGGTGTATAAAAGCCACGTTTACCGGGTGCATAAAATAATGGGGCATTATCCTCAACGTCATCAAGTATTGTATTATCAACAATTTTTTTCTTATTATTACTAGCACATCGTTCTGTTAAACTAAAAACATCAAGATCTAGGAGTGCCTCACTCGTGACATCTTGAATATGACTGTGTAACAATTCATAAGCCTCATCGACTTTCTGTTGTAACGCATCCTCAGACGCAAGAAGCATCAACAACTGGGCAGGTGTCAATTCTAACAGCATACCAGTAATTTTTTCCGAGAATGCCGGTCTCAATGCGTGCACCTTGGGATACAAACGATCCCCAAGATTTTGCTGATGTGTTGTCAAATGTTCATTATTGGATAAATTGTGATTACTGTGACTACCACCAGCGGGCAGTGCATGATTACTCGACGACGATCCACCAGTTGATGATGCACTGGTACTACTGCCACTACTACCACTAGCACCATCAGCCAGTGTAGTTGACGGATGAAATGAGCGCGCCTCGAATGACAACGCCCGCCGTGTCTCTCTGTATTTGGCCGATGCGCGTGGATTCTGCCGTCTGAGATCGCGATCGCGATCGCGACTCTTTAATTTCTGTAGAACATTGTATTGTGAGTACTTGGAGCCAACCTGGGCCGCCTCAAGATTTGGCAGTTTGTCATTAGCGAGTAAGGCATTAGCAATAGCTGTGTAAAAACTTCTTGCAACACCCGAGCCCTCACCCGGTTCATCCTTGAACGTCACTTTCACACGATTAACTGCCAGTGGTGGTGTATTTGATGCGCGCCTATTGTAAAGATTGTACTGGGTATTCAATTCTTTCATCGTCTGTACCAATAACTGCGTACGATCGCGCTCAATTTTGGACAGTGTTATGTCCTTCTGCTGTGAATTCCTCAATTTCTCCATGTCCCGGCGAAATTTTGCCTCCTTAACGGGAAAACCCCCCAACTCGGAGACAACTGAGCCCGCCTCGAGACCCACGTCCTCCATAAAAACACGACCAAACAGATCTAGAGATAATCTCCAGCGTCCAAGGAGAATATTATGAGATATATTGGATCCAATGGTGCTCACTGGATTACCTGTTAGTCTTGTAGATTCAAGGGGACTTGTTTCAACAGTCTCATGCGCTGATATCTCTTGACTAGTTGTCGCCGGATCCACCTCATCAGCATTATCAGATGGGCTGTCAGTGACTGGTACAACCAGCACCTCTGGCGCTTTAGTTTCAGCTGCAGCACCAGCCCTCACAATAACACTTCTCCCAGTTTTTGATAAATCTTTGCAATCACTCTTCAATTGTTTAGATGTCATATCATTTTGATTACTCGGTGAGACAATTATTGGTGCCCTGTCAATCTGTTCACTCATCATTATTTGATTGTCACTCAGGGGATAGTATAATTTTTGTTTGTCCGTTGTTGGAATTTGTCTACTACAACCTGGCTCACTGGTTGGACTTCTTCGTGGAGTTTCGCTGGATGATGATGAGGCTGTTGTGCTTCCACTGGGGCCTTGATTAATTCCCTGGCCAATTGTCGTTGAATTGTCGGCTGTGCGAGTCGAGAGGCCCAATCTTGTGGGCAATCCCTCGAAGGGATTCTGACTTGTTCCCGAACCACCGGCGAGAGCTTGTCTCGGGACGCCGAAGAGATCCTCGCGTCTTGAATGTGGCTGTAATAAATGCGGTTGATCAGCCAGTGGTAGAGCCTCACTTATATTCGCCTCGAATGGATCCAGCGGAGGACATCCTAGACACAATGTCGAATCCGATCTCTGGAGGAATGGGTGTTTTCTACCTCTTCCTGTACCTGAATTCAGGGAATTGCCAGTGCCACAAGTCGGCACTTGTAATAAGTCAGGATAATCCACTGAGTCTGTCTCCATTGCACTACTTCCATGGAGTGTATCCTCGTCGCCCTCTTCATTGTCATTTTCATCCTAAAGGAGCCGGGACATACAGACATAATTATTGGTAAAAGTATAAACATTTGGTTAAGATATTTTCTCGTAGATCGCAACAAGAAGACAACTATTGTCTTGATAAATTCAACTGATGCGAGAAGACTTCCACTATTCGAAGAAGGAGAAACAATTGCGGTTTTTCAAGTGATGAATCTTCGATTAGATTGTTCTTGACACTACAAGTGTTCCCCTTATTCGTTACCTTTGTCAATTGTCAGTCAGCCTTTATACCTTCAAAGGTAGTTGAGCTACAAAATTTACAAGTGACACGATTTGGGAACTGAAAGGATCCTCGATTATCTGATCGTTCATTTAGAACGGCCAATTGGTGAGGAGGTTCTCACCTCTTCTTGCGAAAAGAATCGAAGACTCTCTAATTACACAAGATCAACTTAACCTCAAAAACGACATTATTAATTTTTGACAACCACCCCTTTTCATCCCCTTAATAAATGAAATAAAATCCAAAGAAGAATCAAACGTCAACGAACGCGAGTTTTCCCCCTTTCCCTTGAATTTCACTCAACCTCATGGATAGATTAATTATCTGAAAAATCTGTTCCATTCAGAAGTGACCGGCGAGCACCTGGAGCAGTCTGAAATTGTCAATCCTGAAATGAATTGGCATCTGAGCGCAATGAGATCAGGTTATGTTACTCGTTGTGCGAATATCCTCGACACATTCCTCATTAATATACGTATTCACTAGGTAATAAAATGATAATTAACCTGGTCGTGCCACGTAGAATACGAATGCACAGCATTCTCCTTCTGATTGTCACTGCGAGACGTGCCCAAGGGCTCGTTGAGCGAGCGCATGTAGTAGACAAGGGCGTCGAAAACATAGGCGACGTGTCGTAGAGCTGATACATCCAGAACTGGCAAACTGTCTCTGTGCTCACCGTTGTGAGCTCGCATCAAGGACAAGCAGTAGGAGAGAAACTCACGTCGGGCCCAGTGTGCATCGCCTCCTTAAGCAAATTGATCATACAATTATTTGACTCGATTTGGAAATTCTGGAGACTACTGGGGAGCTAAAGTAGCTCAAGCCAGCAAACCACCAGTAGTAATTGCACTATAGATTGTTTTTTTGGTCATCAAAAATTGCCTGAGCCCTCAGAAAACTTTAACTATTTGCTATTCAGTAAAAGTTAGATAAATGTCTGCATAATTTATTGTCGAAGTCGTGGAGTTTTACTGTTCGTTTAGCAAATTGTTTCCCGAACGAGCTGGAACGGTCATTATCGAGGAGAATTTCTCCCCGTGTACGCTATCCCCGCAAGACCAGCAAGTGAAAGCTCGATTATTATAAAAGATGAACGGCAGACAGGCGATCTCCCGCTAGTGTATAATTACCTCTTTATTTAGTTGGCCTCCAATCGAGAGTCTAACACACAATTATTGCCTGTTATTTGCAAAATTTTAACAATAAAATAATCCCGCAAATAGAATCCCTCGATTTCGCGACAGATGTGCTATAAAAAAAAATGGACTCTAGCCCGAGAGGTAGCGAGAACCTCTCCCGAAGGGCTTTTTAATCCAAACCAAATGCGAATGACAAATTATAAAATAGACTCAATTAGACTGTTTAAAAAATGAAAAACACACCTTCACGCTCCCTTGCATTCCTAGGAGCCTCGCCAACTCCAGTAAATCCCACGGACAGACGCGTTGAGCCCTGACTCGTTGTGATATTGGAGGCAGAAGTTATACCACTCCGTTGATTTCGACCTGTGTTTCCCTGTAATGTTAGTGACAGAGCCGCAGAGTTGAGTAACCCATTAAAGTTACCACCTGATACTGAGGACGCATTGTTGAGTGGATGCTCAGGATGAGTGGGGTCGGCACTTTGAGTTAGGGATACACCAAATCGCAATTGAGCCTCAGTAGCGTCCATCACCACCATCAGCCAGTCCCAAGTTGGTTTGAGATGTCCCTCAAGATACATCTGCAAGAAGTTATTAACCTTAAATCTCCAGCACGTCATCTAGAGCCTGATAAACCACTTCAAAGATGTAAGCCATAAGCCACTCTAACCTCAATGGAAATAAATTGCCAAACAATTCATTGATCATTACCTGTAAGCTCGCCGCATCTTGATATGTAACTTCCATGAGTCTGGGCAATGCGGGTGCATTGATTTTATAATTAGATATCATCGTCAATAAATCAGCAATCATCCTAATGACAATTCCAAAAGCTCGAGCAAGACAGCTTGCAGTTGTCCCCATAGTGATAGGCTCTTGTGCAGCAGCAACAGCAGACGTGGCAGTTGAGCGTCTCAACGACGAGGGATCAATGAAAATCATATTATTACCACCCGTGACTCTGAGTGAGCCAGCAGTACGAGGATTAGATTCACGATTTCTGATTGCCCACTGCATGGACACCGGTGCCAAATTATTCCGATGTAAATGACCGGACGAGCCACTCCTTCTCTCCAACTGTTCATCGCCAATTGGAAATTCCTCAGTATCCTGTTCATCAGTTTCCCCAGCTTCACTCTCATCATCCTCCTGCTGGCTGGATTCGCCAGACTCATCCTCGGGGAACAATAAAATTGATCCCATACCACCATCAGATCCAGCTGTTGCCCCAGTCTGAACACTCCTCTGCGCAGAGGCGGCATCTTGATTGCTGTGATTATCATCAGAATCCGATTCAGTTTCAGCTTCAGCCAGTAGATCGAGCTCTGTATCTGATTCACTCCCCGCAATTCCGCCAACGCGTTCAACGCGTCCAATTCCATTTCTGTCAACTTCCCCAAGTGTCACTGGATTCGGCGGCACCTCGTGCTCACTGATATCCCCATCAAGATCCATCGGTTCACCCCCATCTCGGCTGCCATCAATGACAACACCACTTGGCCCATCAGATCCCTCATCCATAGCAGCACGATCTCCAACATTATTATTGGCCACCACATTAGCCTGAACATGAGCTGGATCGAGGGTTGCATCGAGTGTCTGCGCACTGTGTGGTATCAGTGGCTCAATAGAGAATAACTCCTCCGAGCCATTAATAACCTCAATCGCTGAACTTGTCAATGTAAAAGGAGCCGTTGGCCTTGCAACGCCCAGTCTCACTGGTGCAATAAGCGAATCAGCTGTTTCACACAGCTCCTCAACAGCTAATTTAATTAGTGCCCTGAATACCCTACGACATTTAATGAGAGGTGGTGTACCCTGAGTGGCACTTCTCCGATTTTTCGTAGTATTCGGCGCCATTTCAATGGTAAATATCACGAAAATTCTCGCAACAGATCGTACAAATCTTCGTGCAACAACATTAGCCTCCTCCTGACGTCCCGGAATTGTGTCATTCTCCAACTCTCGAATCAACGTCGTCAACAACGTATCCAGCATTTCAGAAGTGCTCTTCACTAACAAAGTATGAGTGAATTTATCAAGTAGAGCAGTGCCACTCTGTCGCGACGCTGACGAGAATGATGCATCACCAAAGAGTTGATCATGCTGAGAATTATCCGAAACACCCGACATAATCATACATTGAACAGCCGGCCAATCATTGAGAAGTCGCTCCAGAGCTTTCCTACTGAATCTCGGTGGTTCCAAATCATGATCCGGCATCTCTGAATCAGCACCACCTAGACCATCGGATGACGGTGTCTTTCTGCTGGCTGATGTTGAACGTTGTCTGGGCGCTGAGCGAAATTGTCTCTGCTCCACCGATTGTCGGCCCACAGTTTGAACGAGAAACAGGAGAATACTCTCCCCACGTGAATTAATCTTGGTAGCAAGATCTGTACTAGTGACAAGCCGACAGAGAAGATCATAGCGTGCACCTTGATGGCCAGCAATGAGGGCTTTGCACTTGCACTTTTCCCAGCAATCGCAGTAGGCCGTTGGCGATGTTTTCTTCAATTTACAATCGTGTCCTCGATGACAGACACGAGCGCACTCGGTGCAGCAGCATAGGGAGCCAGTTAATCCACACGTACGACACTCGAATATATCCTGATTAATGTGATCAGCTCCTGTCCAGGTGAAGGAGCATGTGTCATTGCAACAAGTGACAAACAATGGCGAAAGATCGGGACTTGCGTCTGCTGGTAAAATCATGGATGAACACTCCTTAGGATCTTTGCTGGCTCTCTGAATCGTGTCCAGAATAATCAGAGCTGCATGATAAGCACGAACTGATACAGCGAGCATCAGAGGTGTCTGACCCTGAGCATCTTTACCAGTCAATAATTCTTTGATGTGTGGCGCCAGTACTGGGCTCTCGCACAAATATTTTAGAATGAATAGAGCATTATTTCTGCGCTCTGTTGAGTCCGTGATGTAGCTGTTGTTTGTATTATTTGTATTATTGGAATTATTTGTATTATTAGGACTGGATCCATTTGGTCCTGCATTACCTACTGTCGATTTATTCATCATGGAGATACTTGCTGCACCAATACTCAAGAGACTGTCCTCCTCGCCCGATGTATTATCCAACTCTGGTGGCCAACTCAGCGGTGGTATTGGCTCCTCAATTGGCGTTGAATTGCCATCAACTGGACAAGTTGTCACCAGTTCTCGGGCTACACCTCCACTGCCACCCACACCACCACCACCATTATTGGTGGTATCATTGTCCTTATTGGATGAGGGTGAGCACATGCTGACACAGGCAAGAAGGATATTTCTATTGCCATCGCAGCGCTCCTGAAGAATCGCCTGAATCTGACTCTGAATTGTATTATTTTTCTGCTGCTGCTCGTGCTCAAGAGTCGTGAGAACCTGCTTAACACCGTCATAATCGCATCGAAGGATCTTGGGCATCAGTAGAAGACTGTCAAAGACCAGGGCAATGACAGCTACTTGGCTCTTCAAATTATTTGAATTACTTGGGATTGTTGAGCAACTGGGAATCGGAATGGTTGATGCACCGATGCACGCAACAGGAACAAGATCCAACCAATTGGGATCTCGTATAGCATCGGCACAATCCTTAGCTATTGGATAAATCGTATTATTCCCATCGCGCAGAAGCATTGAACAATCTGAATTTTCACCAGCACTTGTTAAACTTATATTCTGGGAATCAAGACCCATGAATGAGGTAATTTCTGATGGTAAATAGCAATCTTGTACGTATCTTCCAGTGCTGAGATTGTACACAACATAGCTGAGTTTATTGTTGCTATTCTTGAGAATAGCATGAATGCCTTGGCCATCAGTGGAGACAGTGAGAAGACTCTCAGTTGTACCATCAGCAATATTGACCCTACGTGGTGTTCGTTGAAAGCAATCAGGAGCACGAGAATTAACCGATGATTTAACAACCTGAAGCTCATCCTTCCTCAACAATCTAAAATCATCCAGCAATTTTATCAAATCCTCAGCCGACCAATCCTTGAGATCCGACGATCCTGTATTAGTGGCATCCTTGTCCCTCAGATCTTTCTCCTTCTCCTTGCCCTCCCTCGAGTCCTTGGCGAAGAATTTAACGGCAACGTAGCATCCATCGACTTTGATGACTTTACCAATGGGTACGGTTTTCACGTCTTCAACAAAGACGACGTCCTTCAGATGCCAATCCTCCTCGTCTTTCCTCTCAGTTTCTGTGTCATCATGTGTGCGCGGTGTCATGCGCTTCTGTCGTTTATGACTGCCCGGTGCTGATGTAACAATACTACCAGTATCACTGCAAGTACTCGATGCTGGTGATGGTGGTGGTGGCATATCAAGCCTATCGGCAGTCTCTTTGTAGTTTTTATTATTACTACTGGAGTTAGTGGTACAATTATTCTGATTGGGATTACTGATGCTGCTAGTACCACTGCCAGCAGCTGTATTAATTGTTGCCGTTGTAGTTGTCGTGGTACTGCCCGGATTGTTCGTTATATCCGCACGTTTTTCGATGTTTGAGGGTATAGCCGGTAGGATTTTAAATCGACAGGTTGAGTCTAGATTCCATGCCGCTGTCAAAAGCTGTCCAACTTTAGGCACACCATTGGCAATGGTAAATCCAATAGCACCCGGTTGATATATCGGACTATTTTTCATACAAACGTATGTACCATAGGTTATGTCAGCTGCTGCCGCAGCGGCCGCTGCTGAAGCAACACTCGATGACGATGATGGCCGATGTTTTCGGGATTTAGCCTTGTATTTTTCCCACAATTTTTTACGCTGAGCAAATGGCAATACACCCCACCAATACAATGTTCCACTCTCCAATTTGGCGACAGTATACAGTGCACATGTGTGCAGTGATACTATTCTATCGAGTGTAAATTCAGTAAATGCCTGGGCGGGATGCTCCAAACGTGACGAAACATGCCCGAGTAGTTCGTCCAACCAGGTGGCAACTTTGCCACTCTCAGTGCTAACTGAACAACGTATCGCTGTTGCTGATATATTGACTATTTTCTCACCAGTCAGACCGAGGAATGCAGTCTTTGGATGATGAACATTTGGATTATCGAGATTTCTGTAGGGCTCAGAGTCGGCCCACTTCCATTGATAAAGTTGGCCAGTCGATGATATAGCAATGAGCTCGCTGTAGAGTGCTGCAATCTGAATGAATTTTGGGGCTGGCTCGCTGCTGCGCTCGTGCCACCACTCGAGCTCCTCGGATATCCACAATGGGCTCTGCGAGGCCAATTCTTTTTTCTTATTCTCCGGATCTTTCTCCCAGCAATCCTTGAGTGCCGTTTCTAACCATCGCCGGGGACCGTAGTACTGACGATCACGCCATCTACTGAAACTATCGCGTTCCCGGTCACGCTCGCCCGAGCCTCTCTCAAGGGGCCCATCGCGCTCAACCCCAAGACGTCTTGATGAACTGCCACGGCTTCTCATCACACCATAACCGAAGACATCCTCTGAGAACATTGAGTCGGCGTCGATAATCACTGAGTGCTCATTACTGAAGCCACCGTCCAACAGTGATATCAAATCCTCCGGCACATAACTGTCAGCTGCATCCTCAGCATCATCCCCCTCCTCGTCGTCGCGTGATAATAAATTGTTCACCGCTAGATTAACGTCCAAATTGGTGCGTTGTAATTCGCGAATTATCAGGTTACGACTCTTCCCCTGGAGGACAACTTGCGCCTGGGATATTAAATCCTCGGGGACAAATGGCGCTGGTACTGATACTATTGGCCTTGAACTATTGCCACTACCACCACCGCTGTTACCACCGCCTGTACTTGTACCACCTCCCATGATGACACCAGGGGGTCCAATTCGTCCACTTGAGCCACTGCCACCAGCACTACCACCGCGTATTGCTGAACTGCTGCGCATTATTCGCGCTCGTGATCGCGACAGACTTGCCCTGCTACCGTTGCCACCCCCTCCACTGCCACCACCGCCACCACCTCCACCGCCGGAGCCGCTGGGGCCGGAATTGGAGCTTCCAACGCCATGGCCCTTCCCAGAACTGCAAATAGAAGATTTTTTTTTCAGTTTCAATTGTTGCTTGAATTTTTGGCATTTTTTTGAGTCAGGTCGAGGTCACAGGACAAGTTCGCCAGTGGACAATTGAATTATATCGCGTCGAGGCGGACAATATCTCAGGATTTTACCTGATATTACATTTTGTCGACTCGTCTAATTAACAAATTATTAATTGTACTAAATATATTGCCATTTTTGCAATTGTTATTTGTTTAGAAGTAATTTCAGCCAAACTCTTGGAATTTTATTGATCAGCTACTCATTTACGTTAATCTCTAGTGCAAATTCTCGAATACGAAAATTAAATTAGTACTCGAGTGATAAAATATTACACATCAATGTTTTCACATCTCGACAATTGTTACATTATCTGTAAATGCTCTTGGGAGTGCGTTGAGGGGCATTTCTCATCGTAAACTCAATCAGCTAAAAGTCCGTTAACATTCGCTCCAGAAGGAGTCGTTCCAAAAAATTTCTGCCCCCCGGTATTTTCCAATTAAAGAAATCGCTGACTAGGAAAAATAATTTTGGATAGTTCAGTCGCTCGCGAGAACAGCTGACGACTCCGACTCGTTTAATCGTGCGTAAAAATTCTGTACAATAATTAATCCCCAGAAAATACTAGAATCCATTAATTTCAATTGACTTTTACCTAAAAATCGACTTAAAAAATAATAAATCTGCCCTAATTAGGACAACACGTGCACACCCGACATTTTCCGACGTTCGCAATTGAGAGAAAACTTCAGTAGAGACAGTAAAAAAATTCTTTCGTAGGTTTCTCAATGAAGAAAATTAATTTTATTGTTAACTAAGTGAACTCACGAGTCAACTCATGAGCAAAAAAAAACACCTGGAGCACGAATTCCCTGGCACAGCTGGACAATTCCAAATCATTCATGCCGTGTTCAAGATTGTTGGTGCTCAAGACAAGGTCTAAAAAAATTAAATGACTTCCAAATACACTCACTTTCTGTTGGGTTCACTTTTACTAAGATCCAGACGATCCGATAGAACAGTGTAGGCAACACGACAGATTCTATTGTCGTCCATCAGCAGTGCAATATGAGATGGTCCAACCACAATCCGCCTAACGGATGATTTGAGTCCGCTGAACGCCGGTGGTGTAACGAAGCCATATCTGTTGATTTTATCCGCCACTTCCTTGAGTCTGAAAATTCATTGAATGATTAACTAGTTCACTTATTGATGAACTCCAGCACACCGTACGTGAATTATCATCTTGATAATATAAAACAAGTCATCGACGAGCCTTCAAGATGATAAAGCCATGTGCTTGGAGGTATCAGTTGGTACATATGTATAGCCAAGCGGTCATGGTATCATCCACGACATCTATATAAGCGGCCATCTCCAAGAAAACCCATCACCAAACGTTCAGAGCAACAGCTCTCCACCTCTCCGACGTTTTCGCACGTTTTTTCATCCCCCAAAAAAAGGTATCATTGGAGATCAAAGGACAGTTGTCAATGGGAAAACAAATATTTTAGAAGCTAGGGGCCTACACTGACTCCTCTCCTCGTGTCTATATATACCTCGACGAAAATGCCCACCATTAATATGTATATAACCGTGAAACAACTCGCTAAATGTAATGTATAATTACCTACGTGAACTACGTGCATGATTTATTATGAAATATCACAAAATAAAATAAAAATCCGTAGAATTTTGGGGGAAATTGATAATGGGAAAAATGGAGACGACAATTGTCCGAGGATGCCCAACAACTCCACCCACAATTTTAATTATTCACGAAATTCCTGAGATATGATACTTTGGAAAAAGCGACAAAAAAGAGGGCATGGAGCTTGAGTGAATGGACATCAGTGAGGAGTGAATGAACAATAGGGGTCATTTAATCAGCCCCCAATAGCTTGGAATTAACTGGTGATGGATGAAAAATTAATTATTGCTGCTGGAATGATGCAATTAATGATGGGAATCATGTTATTATCATGTGTCCAACGAAAAAAATGCTCCATGGTGGATGATTAACACGAAAGTGATGATCCAAGTTTGGTAATTCCGTGGAAAAATCACCGCTGGATGATAGTTATCAATCGGCATTCGATAAATGTCAGGAGAACGTGAAATTGTCGTGGACATGCAGCTCGAGGCAGTGAGAAATATGCTCGTTCGAGGTATATAAGAAAAAAAAAAAACGGGGATGCTCACATCGTTGCGCCCGTGATACCCAACGATTAGAGGAGCCATATTCTATTGTGTGCTAAAATATCTTACCTATCGTTGAGCTGATCATCAGTGCCTGGCAGCGGATGCACGACAAAATGTATCGAGCTCATCTCAAAACACTTGATCAACTGTAATATTAATAAATTTTTATAATTTAATCAACCCTTACGCAAAATTTCATTACAACATCGAACTGATACTCAGTCATGTTTCACGAGAACTATCTAGTTTTGCGTTCTGAAGTGCCAAAAATGGCGGATATTCATCGTCATTTATAAACGTGCGTTCCTAAACTCAATCTATTGTGCGCATGCGTGCTTTATATATACCCAGCCAATCGTCAGGTTAACCAACTGGAGGAAATTGCTCTCGGCCAGCCCTGCCAGCCCCGGATGACACTGTAGATAGTGCAGTTGTGTTTATTATTTGGGAGAGAACAATTGTGATATGCAATTGGCGATAATCTGATGGTTTTACCGATTATAATCACCCTTCGAAGGTGGAGAGAGTGACACCGAGACCTCGATCAGCAAAAAAAAATAAACAAAATGTAGGAGATTCCACTAGTGGCTAACTTCAGAGGGCACCGAGATGGCGCGAAAGACGCCCTTCCTCGCTCCTATTTGAAATCTGTCAAACTCTGTTACAACTCCAAAAGTTTAATTAATTTGTTTAATTAAGTAATTTGGAAAAATGGAGAAGAGACAAAAGAGAAAATCTTCAATTGTATTCGGGGAGGGCTCGAACGGGCCACTCCCAATTTTTTAACGAATTCCGTCTTGAGGTCTGACGTTCAATCCGCCTTCTCCGCGAAAAAAACCCTGCAAAATGGTAAAATTCAATTTTTCCCCGTTTATTTATAAACAAAAAGACTCTTAGGCTCTCTAAATCCGAAGGACACCCTCGAGTTGAAATAAAAAATAAATAACAATGAATTTCCCCCACTCGTTCTTCAGGAATGCAAGACAGTTTTCAAGTTAACATTGCTCTGAGGCATAAAAGTCTATTATTTATTTAAACATTGAGGATAATTCACAATGAGAAGTCCTGATGACAGCACTTCTGCGTAGGTGTGACGTTAGATAGCCTACATATATTGTAGCAAATGTCTAAAGATCCCTCCTAACCTCTTGGTATTTTTTTTCCCCCTTCCAAATGGAAGTCTCACAATTTTGTTACAACAAAAATTAATAATAACCCTTAGATAGATGGGATAACCGTAAGAATAGCTCACCTAGACTAGTCAACAATCCTCCACTATCACCTCACTCACAAGGTTTTTCTGGAATGTTTACAAACAATTGTGCCCACTTGTGTGGCCGTCACCACTCAGGCAGCAATTGACCACAAATGAAACACCGAAGACTGCACTGATCGTCGTGTCACTGGTGCCTAGGTGAACTAACTGCTGAGCCATTCAGGTACCCGATGTAAATAAAATTGTAATTAGTACACTTTCACTTTTATACTCTCTCTTGTCATTCTAATTGACTTGTGTTTAATTGCAGATTGGTGTAACAATTTACGATGACGTATTGAGATTATTGGGATTCAATTTTACACTATTGTACGTTTATTCTACTTATGAGAAAAGTACGAGGACATGGCAAATCCTGGGGGTTTTTTTGCCCATCTTGTTAAGCTGGTGACTACGATAATATGTATGGGATATTTTGATGACAGCTCAGGCCTTACTCAGCGATCTTTGCAGATTTATTTGGTCCATTCGATCCTGGGGATGTTTAGATTTGGTAAGACACTCTGAGATTCCCGTTTTTATTGGCACATTTTTCAATTCTTTTTGGGGAATTTCATTATCTCGGCCGATTATTTCCCATTTTTTTACATCGAAGAGCGAATTTGGGCAGCTTCTCCTGGGAATTTTGGTAGCCTACCCTGGGAATTTGTCTGCTCGTGTGGTCCAGGATGTTGAGTGTCAGTTTTTAATTGTTGGGTTGAGCGCAATAAGAATCCAGAGCGAATAAGTCATGGTCTCCAACGAAAGATCAAAGATAGCAGGGTAAACAGGTAAAATAGCGAGTCGGAGCAGACGTTTTTCCCCCAGGTTAGGGACATTTCCAAGAGATATTAAATTGCGGGTCATTTGTTGGTCATCTACCCGAATTTCCCCCGATTCAAAAGCTTTACAACTCAGGCCATTACCTCCAGACCTGGCTCCCCGACCTCATTAACCCCCCGTCCAAAGCCGGGTATTCCGCGGAGGCTCATTACCTACTCTCCTTCATTATGCAGAGGAACGCCCCCGTCCCTTGAGTTAAACTCGACACAACCGACGAAATGAGAAATCAAATAACAAAACAAAATTGTCCATCCGGAACGGAAAATTCCTTCCACCACAATAAAAACCATAAATTCTTTCATCTTAGGATCCCCCCTCCTCGTCCCTTAGGCTCTATTTATCAATACAAAAATACAAATCAAGTTTTCCAGTTGAAAAAGCCCAGAATTTGTGGATCTCCAGTGAAAAAGCCGGAGGTTTTCGACGGGAAAATGAACTTTTTCATTTGGAGATGCCTCAGTTTACTCCCTTGGGCTCCTAACACTCCCGATTGTTGTCAAATATTTATCTAACAATATAACTATTGTTTGTTTTCGTAGGAAGCACTGGAGGCCTAATCGGCAAACGCGGCTTTCGCGACTTCTACGAGCGTACGTCCAACATCTCCGAAGTGATTCCCTTCGGGCTCTTCGCCTCGGAGATATCGAGACGCTGTGAAATTGACGACGTCCTCCGTCAGTCTCTTCTCCTCGTCCTGACACTTTTGCCAATTGTCCATGAGATTGTTCCCCGCAAGGAGCGATTAAAAATGCGTAAACTCATTAATCATTCGATCAATCTGCAATTGATGATAATCACAATTGCCTGCCTACAGAGAAGCAGCTGGTCAGTTGTCAATCTTGTAGTATCGTACATATTTAATCGATATTACGCCGAGAATTTTTGCGACTGGTTCGATGTGCCATACGATGTCCTTATACAATACAGCCTGAGCTTTGTGGAAATTTTTGCACTGGCAACACTCAATGAATTGTAATTTACTCGAAGAGCAATTGACTGTATCTTCCGGCCTGAGAGCTCAAATATACAATACCGATTTTTTTAAATCGACCCGGTTATTTATAATATTTTTAATATGCATTGGATGTATCAGAGACAACTGGTGTGGCTGTCCAGATGACATGCGGCTTGAATTTTGAGCAGTTTAGAATATTTTTTGATGGAACGTCACTTGCAAAGTTCCCCAGGAAATTAGCAAAAAGGGGGTGGAAAAATCATTTTGGAAAATTTGTTATAGGCTATATCGATGGGAAATGAGCTCAGCTTTCGACTGGAACAAACCGCGGGGCGATCGGACGAATAGTTTTTGAGATATCGCCGAAAATGTGTTCAGCCAGCCGAAAATCGCTGAAGTCCGAGAGCCCCAGGGGTCGAAAAATCGAAAATCCAAAAAATCACGAAAAATAAAAAGCTGAGGGACTATATCGATCGGAAATTTCCTCAGCTTTCCAAATCCGTTCGAATT
This sequence comes from Psyttalia concolor, assembly GCA_030522845.1. Classification (NCBI taxonomy): domain Eukaryota; kingdom Metazoa; phylum Arthropoda; class Insecta; order Hymenoptera; family Braconidae; genus Psyttalia; species Psyttalia concolor. The sequence continues at coordinate 11,190 of JAPYZM010000370.1, read as the reverse complement.
TTGGAGCTACCCCTGATAGTTTTCAAGATATGGCCATTTTTGTGCGGAAAAATTCTAAAAAGGGCCCTAAAGGTCGCGAAAGGGCTTAAAATATCCCGGAAGTGATTGCAAAAGGTCCCAAAAACGAAAGTAGAAACCCCTAGAACCCCCTCAGCCTTCAAAACTGCTGAAAAACGACGATAACGTGCCGAAAAATCGAAAAAACTGAAAAAAGACCCAAAAAAGACCCAAAAAGGGTCAAAAAGGGCCAAAAACTCCCAAAAAGGGCTCCCAGGGCTCATCTTCCTTCAAAAAACCAGGATTCGGGCATCCCCGGTCGGCCAGCCGGCCGGCCGATCGGCTGTCTGGCCCGACCGGCTGAAATTCCAAAAACTCAAAGGGGGGACCCTTTCCATTTTTCCGAGTTTTCCCAAAATCGTCACTCTTTTGACGATATCTCAAAAACTATTGGTCCTATCGCCTCGGGGTTTGTCCCATTCGAAAGCTGACCTCATTTCCCATCGATATAGGGTATTTCCAAATTTTTCAACCGATTTTTCGCGCCGGTTTTACAGTTTTTCTGAAATTCAAAAAATTACCAAAAAAGGGGTGGAAAAATTTTTTTGAAAATTTTCTCATACCCTATATCGATGGGAAATGAGCTCAGCTTTCGAATGGGACCAACCGCGGGGCGATCTGACCAATAGTTTTTGAGATATCGTCAAAAGAGTGACGATTTTGGGAAAACTCGGAAAAATGGAAATGGGGCCCTTTGATTTTTCAGCTTTTCGGCCCGACGGGCCTGACAGCTCGCCGGCCGGGGATGTTCAAGTCCTGGTTTTTCAGGAAGAACAGGAGTCCTGGGTAGCTCTCTCTGGGCACTTCTCGCGATTTTTTGGCCCTTTTGGGCCTTTTTTTAATTTTTCCGATTTTTCACCAGATTATCGTCGTTTTTGATGATTTTAAATTTTGGTAGACGATTTATTTAAAAAATTGGGGAAACCGCCACGTTTATTATCCCCTAAAAGAATTCCCCCTGGAATTTCTGACCCTAAAGACATTTCAATTTTCGCGCCTCGATTCCCATTGGCCCCTGAAGTTTCAAGATGGCGGTGGGGAAAATGGCGGAGTCTCGATGAGAAGTCGCCTTAAGACGGTATGCCATTTCAAGGCAAATAGGTAAAAGGAGTTAAACGTTTGCTCTCTAACATTATTGTGATTATCGTTATTCACTTAAGAATATTCGCCGGTAGTTTTGACAGGTACGATATGAATAATTATTCCCGTAATATCGATTGAACTAGGGTAAATTTTCAATGGAATCGTCCAGAGCCTCCGCCAGATAATCCCAACGGCTCCGATTGAAATTTAATTACCGGGATATCTCGAATTCCCCATTGGACTGACAAATTGTTTATCGGGTAAGGCTGTAGACGCCCGTACGTGAATATTTTGTTAAATAAAACAATTCCCAGTGGCTCTCGACGAGGTTGGAAAATTGCGGTGGGGGAGGGCGGAAGCCTGGGACATACGCCAATCCTGTAGGGACCGTTAACTTTATTCCTCATTCCAACGTTTCCATGCGCCTGTGTGGGTGACTCAACACCGAAGCACCCGTCAATTTCCTTTATTTTACCCGAAAATTGGGGAAAAGTAGCCCCCGAGCATTCACCCAGTCCCAATTACTCTAGTTTTTGGTGTCCATTTGGTGAGTGAGCATTATCAACTGATTCATTAAATCGTCGATTATCTTTTCCGGTGGATTCGGTGAAATTGTAAGGGCGGTTTCGCCAACAGGATGCGGAAAATCAGTGGCCACACTTCAATTCCCGGATAAATCCCCTCAATTCACCGGATAATTCCCAATAAGTGACATTACAAGAGTCCATGCCCTCTAAATTTCCCCCCAGGTTTTATTTAATCAACTCCCAGTCACTTTCTACCCTGCCTAACGGTGAATTTCTCTCACGTTCAAGTTAACCTAGCAACCGGGTTTTTTTTTTTTCCATTCCACATCCTCGACATTACGTGGGATTTCAGATGCAGACTGCACTCAAGTCCATAAGCATCTCCTCGACTGGTTTCTCAATTTATTCAGCTATTTATTTTTCATGTAATGCATTTTTTATTCCTAATCTCATGATTTTTTTTCTCTGTTTTAGAGTGAATCTTTAATAAATCTCTAACGGAAAAAAATGGCGGTCAATGTTTACGCTACAAATGTAACAACCGACAATCTGAGTCGTCATGATATGCTCGCCTGGGTCAATGACTGTCTACAATCGTCGTTCTCGAAAATTGAGGAATTGTGCACTGGTGCGGCCTACTGCCAATTCATGGACATGCTATTCCCCAACAGTGTACCACTGAAGAGGGTCAAATTCAGGACGAATTTGGAGCACGAGTACATTCAAAATTTCAAAATTCTCCAGGGTGGATTCAAAAAGATGAACGTTGATAAGGTAAAACCACTTGGTACTGCAATTTATCTTGTTTATTAGGAATTCGTTGTGGAATCGTCTAGGGCGTTTTTTTTGTGAGGCATTCCACGCCAAAGGGAGTCCAATGAGCCTCTTCCTCGAAGAAATTGATGGCAATTGTTTACATTTGCCACATTTTTTCCCATTTCCCATTCGTTTTGGCGATTATTTTCAATAACCTGGCCTTCATTACTTCAATTTCAATCAATTGAGCCACTATTTTCTTTTATTAATTGTAAAAATATTTTTAGACCTTTATTTTCGATTTTTAAACACGAATAACAACAATTTTTCAAGTAGAACGAGCTTAATTATGTAGGAAATAAATATCCAACGCTGTAATATAATTATTCCAAAGGAAAAAGAACAAAATAAAAATAAAAAAGGTCGGGAATTGTTGTCAGGAAAATATTTCGTTGAAGGCATTAAAAAAAAAATGCCAAAAAAATGACATCTTTGTAAAAAGGTGTTGAAAATTGTTCAAGTTATTGGCAAAATAATTTCTCATTCCTCGCAAATAAATAAAACAAAATGGCCATTAATTTTCACGAGCTAATCACGAGGTGGCTCACTTGCTGTGGAATATCTCATATATATTCTCACTGAACGAAAAACAAAACAAATGGTTCAGGTGATTCCAGTGGACAGATTGATAAAGGGCCGCTTCCAGGACAACTTTGAATTTTTACAATGGTTCAAGAAATTTTTTGACGCCAATTATGATGGCACTGAGTACGATGCATTTGAAGCGCGCGGAAGAATTCCATTAGGTTCTGGTGTTGATGGCTGTCATAATTTGTCCAATCCACAATTGGTGCCATTGACAACACAAGCGAAACCACCCCCGATGCAGCCGAGGGCGCAAATGCAACACAATCACCAGCGGAACATTGCCCAGCGCCAGCAGGGTACAACATGTGGATTAAAAATGGCATTTTATTGTTTGTCTGCATGAGTGGTTTTCTGTTGTCACATTTTATTCATCAAATTATTATCACCAGCGATCACCTCAAATAATTATTCATCTATTGCCAGCCACCACACGACCACCACAGGACCACCATTTGTGTCATAAATATTCTCCACATCTTCAATTCTGTTTATTAATTTGTTGATTTATTTCTGGAACACTCGAGTTCTTGTTCTCCGGCGATTTTTATCTGAAGCTTCACAGAATTTTTTTTTTCATTTGTTTAGCAATGAAAAATACTGAGAGAGCATTATCCATCTTGTCAATCAAGTTAAATAAATTCCCTCCGCGTCTTTCATTAAAAAAAACTATTTTGCTCTGAATTTTTGCGAGTCCAAAGAACTTCTGAAGCAATTGTGGACTTTCTGATGGAAAATCTCGGGAGAACAATCTCCAGCAATTTGTCTTGTACATTTTATTTTCAACCTGACTTTCTGCTTTATTTGTATTTTCTTTTGCACATTTTGTGGTTTTTTTTTTGCCGTAATTTGCAGATCGTCCCAATCGATAGGCTCACGAAAGGCCGCTTTCAAGACAACTTTGAGTTCTTACAATGGTTCAAGAAATTCTTTGACGCTAACTACTCCGGTAACGAGGGCTATGATGCTCTTGCGATGCGCGGCGGTGAGCCCATGGGTAGCGGCGGTAATAATGCACCGAGAGGTAGCGGGCTGGCGAAACGTACATCACCACGCGATCCACCAACGGCCAAACCATTAGCACGTACCGGTACTCAATTATTCACAATTTAACATGGCCAGAGTAACTGATTATTACCGATTATTGTCCATTGATTAATTTTTCAAGCTCATGGCTTTCATTTGTTAAATCTACAATTTATGTCAACATAATGTCAACATCTGAAACAGCTGATCGGTGGTGGGAGGCGCGGTTATTCATCTTCTCGTGAGCAGGATGCTTTTATTCAGTTCACATTTCTATGCACTCATTATTATTGTTTTAATTGCCACGTTATTGTACACTTGTATAGAGGGATTTCATTCTTTTTGAGAATGTTTACGTATGATTTTGAATTTTGTACATTTGTAGGCGATTATCGGTCTCGGCATTGAGATAAACAAAATGACATCTCAAAATGTTTAGTGTCTAAAAAATTGGGGATTGAAAATTGTTAAAGTGAATTTGTTTTGTCAATTGGGTTCGTTTGGGGTTAAAACAGCCGATGTCGAGGGAAACAATGACTTTGGTAATTATCAACTGATGATTTTGATGGCTCGAGAACAAATTTGAGACGTTATTCGTTTGTTTTTGTCAATGAACTTATGTAACGCAGTTGATAGTACCTTTCAGGGAAAATTACGTGAGTTTTCATGAGAGATTGAACTTTCAGTTCCCAACAAACTCCAGCAAACTCGTCCTGTCACCAAAACGGGTCCAATTGGAAATCGTGAGACTGGCAAAGTTGAAGAGCTCAACAATCAGGTGAGCGTGTAAAAAAATTAAAACTTTAATTTCATCGGGGGGGGGGGATATCGATGAGTGAATTTTCATTCTGTCAAATTCTTTCAGATCGCTGAACTCAAGCTGATGATTGATGGCCTTGAGAAGGAGAGAGACTTCTATTTCGGCAAACTTCGAGACATTGAATTGATGTGCCAGGAGACCGAGGAGGATCAGCCACCAATTGTACAAAAAATCTTGGATGTTCTTTATGCAACAGAGGTGGGCAAATCTTTTCTAAAAAATTAATCCCCCTCTATTTCAGTGATCACGCTTTTTATTATCATATCAAGCATCACCAATTATCTCACTAGACACAACCACTTGAGAAAAGAAAAAAAAAAAGAAACATACTATCATGATTTCAGGAGTGTGGAAATGGCCAGAAGGACGAGGAACAAACTTATTAAGCAACTTTATTAATCTATCATTAATCACGCTCAATTTCAAGGTAACAATGAATGATAGTTCCTCGTTCCTTGGTGGCTGTGTGAAATTTTATGGGTGTTGTATAATGGAAAAAATTAAAAATTTATAGTTGTGGACATGCCTACGGGTAAGGTGCTACTATACATAAATTTCCGTTAATAATTGACAATTGGGAATTAATTGGTGAATTTGGTTTTGTAGTTACTTGTATTACGTGCTATACGGAGAGATAATTTTTCCCAATTGTACGAATGATTGTGCATTGTCACTGAGAAATAACACCACTCTACGTATTTTCATTTGTTTACATTTTCTTGTTTTGGTTTGCCTTGTAGACGAAGTCTTTGTTTTGTTTATTTACTTTCAACTTGGTTTCCTTCCTTCCCTTTATTTTGGTTATCAGTATTATTTCTGTCGTGAACTAGGAAATGTATTTCTTTTTCGTTTGGAGATTTTATTGGATGGCTTTGCAAAAATTGTTAAGGGGGTCTCGCTTTTTTCAAGTGGTACTATTGATTGCAATTGGTGGAGACTTTTTAGGTCAATTTTTGGGGTCTGGGATTTTTGGAGAAATTGTTTAGGCAAAAATACAAATTTTTAAAACTTTGGCTGTTATTGTTTACCAATTTACGACGGATTTAAGGCCCTCTGGATTTTTGGTTGTGCTGTCCAGTGAATTGTAGTACATCTGATAGCAACAAATATGAATTCTAGGGAATTTTTTATACTGGGTCTGACTGGATTTAAAACAATTGCCGTCTCGTTGAGGGTTTCCAGTTAACGAGGCCAGAACTTCTGTTTTTCTTATTCAATTCTTGGCTTTTCTTCTGCAATTGTTAATTGTTATTTACAAAACCATTTACTCCATACGATCATTATGTAAAAACAATAATTGCAGGAGAAGAACAATTTAAACAACAACTTGTTGTTGGGCAGTTGAGAATGAATTTAATGATGAGAGTTCACTTGTCGCCGTAATTGAAATTATTTCTAATTCTCCCATTATTTCTCAGTCAACAAATGCTTCTCTAGAGAAAATCTATTTCATTAAATTTTCGCAGGATGGATTCGCTCCACCCGAGGAATTGGAAGGTGACGGGTTGGCTCCAGACGATGAGGAATACTAACCCCCTTATTCTCTCTGCACTTAGATTACAAAGAAAAACAAAAAAGGTGGATAAAGTTTCAGTACACTCGATGAGCCAACAAGGAATAAACAAGCAACAAAGGAAAAAAAACCCCGATAAAAATCCAGTAATTCTATGCGCATAATTGATTATATAAAATTCCTAGCTGAGAGAGAAATAAGTGGAGAAAAACAATTTTAAGAGGGAGAAAATTATTGAGTAAAGAGGTAAACAATGATTTTTCCTCGATTTAATAATTATGTTGGGACAAAATACTAGTGCAGACTTCCGCAATACATGATGACAAATCCTAAAATCTTCACGTGTGTTCTCGGCTTTCTCTTTTCTCTTTTTTGTTTACGATTATATTGTTCCATTGCCCCACGAGAACTCATAGATTTCGATGAAATTTTCGATCAATAATTTTCAGCGGATAACTTGTGATCAATTTTCTTTTTTATTTTCATTTTTTTTTTTTACCATTTTTGTACACGTTGGTTTAGGTGAGAAAATAAAATAAAAGATCTTCATGTTCAGCTGTTCATGGTTAATAATTTTTCAAACACGTGATTTAATACGTGTTAGAACTGATTGTGATTATTACTTGTTTATCATTTTCACTATTCAATTGTCACTGAATTTATATTAAGTGAGAGTATGTAGCAGTTATTTTCTGGTTATGAGAGTTTTGGCTGGCGAGCTGGGGATTATATTGAAAATTCTTATAAGTTGAGATGGCAATTTGATAATTATTGTAAAGCACAAATGGTGGGGCTACTTTGACGTGCATTCTTAGGAAAAACTGGAGTTGAGAGAAATAACAAAATAAAATAAAACAATTGAGAAATTTGTAATATTGTGTAAAATGAGTGAGATTGGATAAGTGTTTAAGGTATGACCAAGATTATTGGGAATGAAACAAACTATTGATGCTTTTGGAAATTATTATTAGAATAAAAATCATCACAGCGATTAATCTTGCTTTAATGTCCTTAAAATTTCATATCTGTATGTGTCAAATGCTGAGTATTCATTGGATGGATTAAAATTTTCTGCTGTTGACGTGAAAAATATAGTGATTTGTGTCTGTTACACACGGCTATTATCTTTATTAAAGCTCTCAATTATTTTTTCACCAGGAGTTTTATGCTCTTATGTGTTGACTTTGTGTATGTTGGAAGGAATTATTGTCCATGATTTTATCATAAAATTATAAAACAATGAGGAACTGAGATAGTTGATAAATCATACCCTGACCATTCGAGATATGTCAATAATGTACTGCCTAATGCAATCAATAACTAAATAATGATTTCCTTATTCAATCAAAAGGATCTGCTGTTTTCATCTGTGACGAGTAGAGTAGCAGCCGTTCACCTTTGAAGCCGTTGAAAAAATTCCCTAACCACAATTATCTACATTTTTAATTAATCGAAGTACTTAAATCTCCAGCAGGTATTGATGAAGAATGATTGTACTTACCGAGAAATATCGAATAATTTGATCAGGATTTTTTTTTTCATTCGCGAAGCAACAATGGCGTCCCCTCCAGTCCAGTTTCCGAACACAACGGCTGACAAACTTGATCTCTATGGAGTGTAAACGGCTTTTGCAAATGTTTCTTCCGTCTCTGAGTGAGTCAAACAATTTTGTATTAACTAATTATGTGACAATTTTCATCGCACCCGGCAATTGCATAAATATTCGGTTACAGGGACAGTAGATGGCTGACGTCATCACGTGACGAGGTGAGGAGTTTGTTGTCAGTCGGAAAGCAGTGAGCCAACATAACCTGCAGCGATGGGTGACGCTGACCAGGATACAGCGGATCGGAACGATGGTGATACCAATAAATCTGACAAGTTATTTACTCTGAAAAAGTGGAATGCAGTGGCCATGTGGAGTTGGGATGTGGAATGTGATACCTGTGCGATATGCAGAGTTCAAGTGATGGGTAAGTCCACTTTTAACCTCTAAAAATTATTTTTCTCGCTGTACATTTACCCGTGAGGCACCGAAGGCCTGGCAAAATGTTAATTGTACTTTCGTGGGGGTGGCTTGCAATTAATATCGTTCTTTCCACGAAGAGACACAAAACGCGTGCGAACTCTCCTGGAATTTACATGACCTTGGGGTGCTTTGTTGTGTAGTTTCATCATAGAACTGGTTATCCCAAGAGTGTTTGAGGTTTTTAATTAATTTGGAGACTCCCTGGGAAGGGATGGGTGGATGAAAATGGGTCTCTCGGCTTTTTTGGAAATATTTTCATCCATTGAAAATACAATTCCCCCTCTGGCGAGTCTGAGCTTCAACGATCAATTCCATTAGCCCATTGTCTCTTGTCGTGCAAGTTGAGGCGTTTCATTGAGCTTCTCGAGATACAGAAATCGACGATCATAATTTGCTCTCAAATAATCTCTCCGGTACTAATGCAGCTTCTCCGTAGACATGATTGCTCTAGATACGTACGTTTCCCTGCAGTTACATCCAATTCCACGTCTTTTCCGTAGATAAACTCCCGAGATAAATCAACAAATAAATTTGCCACAGGGATTTAATTTTTTCACTTTGAGTTGATACTGAGGAGAAAATTTGAGGCTTTAGATTGTTGGTCGACGCTATCAGCTGCGCCTCACGAGAATTTTCTGAGCGATCTAAAACTCCATCTCAAAAGATAAACATATTTACCTTTCGGACTATCACTTCACATCAGACATTTTGATGTTCACTTCGAGAGATCGGATTCCCCAGTTGATTCTAATTAACCTCTTATCATTGAAAATGCCCAACAATTAATTATTGTCCGTCCAAAACGCGAAGATATTTTGTCTGCTAGACATTCAGGAAGAGTTGGGGATAAAAATGTTTCCACTTGTGTGTCAAGCTCATTAATTATTTGGTCTCTACCTTTTATTGATAAACAATCTCAGTCAATGACATTGGAATACCCAAAGTAAGACAGACTCTTCGTTTTAATGGCAAAGACTATAAAATTTCGTCCAATGGCACGATACTTAAGTACACTACAGATTCTGGTAAATAAATCTCAATACATAAAATAAAATAAATTTCTTTGTTCTGAATAATATTGTCTACGGATTCTATACAATATTAAAAGCTCTCTCTCTCTCGCAAGACTACGAACATTACAACGTTAATATATATAAATCGTAAGGCATACAGTTCTTCAATGTCTAAAAATGCAATAATTATTGAAATTCTCAAAAAGGGGGCAATACCAGCGAGCCAACCCAGACGCTTCGAATCCTCGAAGTGACTTGACAATCGCCTAGGGAGTGCAATTAAGCTCATTATCAATCTCAAAATTTCCCAACTAAAATTGGCTCAACTGCCCCACGAAAAAATAAACTCAGCAATTACCACTTATTTACATTGAACTATCTACACTTGAACAAATATCTCCATTGTTAAACACTTTCTTACAATATATACAATAATTCGTCTAAATAGTTCTAAAGATCGGTCTTAACGTCAATATTAGCCGTCGATAATAAAAATTAAATATTCTCTAAAAATAGTTTCATCAGACTACATCTGTACTTGAATTAAAGTTTCACGCGTGAAACATTTTTATATACATATCATTGCTATGAGGTAGACTCTTGAGGACTTACCGAGATAAAATTCATGATAAATTAAATTCTTTCATTCCCTTCAATTACTGACAACATCCCTCAATGAAAGCAAATTACCAACAGTAGGTCAACCGTTACAATCAATCAGTTGTAAAGCATGAGAATCATGGAATATTTTGTTCAAAGTTCCTCAACATTCAGCACCATTTGCTATTTGAGCAAATTGTTGTCGCCATTAGCTCTCATTAAACGTATCTATCTACTTATGTCTGTTAAATCCTCTACATTGGGCTTAGAAAAATATTGCTGTGAACAATATCACATTATTCCAGTGTAGACAAGCGAGACACGAGTAAAAAAAAAACAAACGAAACATGATGGTGATAGAGTAAGAGAGCTTGTCTTCCATTATCCTGCCTCTCGTAATTCGTTTCTTCTTCTCTATTTGCCCCCTACTCCAACTGTATCGATAGAACCGTTCCAACAGCAGAGCTAAATCAATGAAAATTATCATTGAAACTAGCAGCCAGTTGGTACAGGTTTCATATTAGCAATTGCACTCATTCTCCTCACTGGCCCAGTCAGTCGCCTCTCAATTTCCTCCAGCGATCGTCCCCTCGTCTCTGGCACAATACTTATAACAAATACCAATCCAGCGACGCAAATAATGGCGAATGTGAAGAATGTACCGCCAATGCCAATTATTGAAATAATATCCTTGAATGTTTTTGTTACAATGAATGTGCAAGACCAGTTGAAGCCAGTGGCAACGCTGGCTGCGGGTCCGCGAATTTTTGCTGGCAATATTTCGCCCATCATTAGCCATGGTACTGGCCCAAAGCCCAGGGAAAAACCGATTACGTAAATGACAAAACTGACCAGAGGTAGCCAGCCCACGGATGATACGTCGTAATTATTATCTTTGAAATAGAAGAAGAAGCCCAGTGTTGCCAGGGTTAATATCATCGCGACGCTACTTATGTAAAGTAGGATTTTCCGGCCCAATCTGTCTATCAAGGTTGTTGCCACAAAGGTAGATGCAAAATTCACTATTCCGACGATTATCGTACTCAGGTTGCTCTCGATTGTACTGCCAGCGCTCTGTAATAATAAGGGAAATAAGTAAAACAAATGAAATTAATTTTTTT
>JAPYZM010000369.1:0-42602 GCA_030522845.1 Psyttalia concolor | reverse complement strand
GCTTACCACCCTCGCCTTCGGCTCGGGCGGTAATTCTGCACGTGAGCAAGCCTCCTTTATTTTACCTCCCTAGGTGAGAAATATACTATTGTCACTCGGACGAAAAGAACTTTGCTGCCTAATACGAGCACAGGACGAGCCTTCGGCTCGTCCTGTATCCCATATTCGCCAGCAAAGTTCTTCACGGCCTAGTGTCAAAATGTACTATACGTTGACTATCGCGACTAAAATTGTTACAATCATTGCAACAGATGTTTTCACAATTGAAATGATTATTGTTGACAATCATAGCAGCATAACGGGAGCTTGCCATGATGGTATTGCCTAATAATTGATAAAACATTCAAAGACGGCAATAACCATAGTCGATTATAAATGGAGAGTTTCAAAATTGCGCGGTACCCAGGTAGTGTACCTGGCTCGAGAGTCATGGGTTCCCAAAAGGAACCTGGGAGTCCAGTTTCGAGGTTCAATGAATAAAAATAAGTAAAAAAAAAGAATTTTAATTTCTGTTTATAGGTTGTTTAGGTAGGAAAACCATGGTATTTGAGCGAAGTAGTTTCGGCAAGTTGAAATAAACAATGTTTATTATTTCGGGTAATTCTAGTTGGAATGCCGGACATTTTGCATACTACTATTTCTACTTCAGAAAAGAATTTGCAACCGATGACTGCTTTCATAAAGGACGCATCTATTTCATGTGATTTACCCCCTTGTAAGAAATACGTTAATTATAAACAAGTTGCGCGACCTGAGTCACACTTCGGTTAAAAACCCTTCCGTAATCGACAATGGTATCCACCCACTTGTAGGATTCGGTCTGAACCTGCAGGTTACATGTGAAGTATAACCGATGGTTTAGTAAACCACATAAGAATCATAGATTCCCGACACGGGTGTCGAGCCCCAAAAAAATTTCTACTCGGGTAGTTCTGCGCATGCCGAGGACCAGAATATAACTAACTGTAAATTCGGGACCAATCATCAGGATTTTTACGAGTGCCGTCACGACCAATTACCAATTGGAAGTCAGCCACGTGTCATCGCCCAATCACTTCCCATGGAATATTAACCGCGTGGAGTAACATTTTATCAAGAATATTACGTATTGGCTCGTAAGCGTAGTTAGGAATTATTCAAATTTGGACTATTTTCTACGAATTGCCCGTCTTGGAACTCAGGATTTTCATGTTTCTCGCAGAATTGTTGAGGCCTACTGTAACAAGGATCAATCGGACGGTGATCGTGGTAACATAAATTCATTAATTATTTTTTTTTCGTGGACTGATGACAAATTGATTAAAACTTTGACTTTCAGGTATTTGTTTGGATTATGTTTGAGTCACAGACAACCTTTTGGTAGATTTTTTACTATTGTTGATTTGGACTTTATTTATTTTTGTAATTTCCTATTGACTACGTGACTTTTGTCATTTGAGTTTGCATTAAGGTCGTTGTAATTATTTGAATCGAAAGGGGAATTTGGAATTATTTTTTTATAATATTTTTTTTATTGAAAGATTTAATTCAATTCGATTACAGTATACTCCCCGACCAGTCGTTATATTTTTATTTGGGCCCCTATCAGTGATCTACTTTCCGATATCAAGTCCAGAGTCTTCGCAGGATTGTCCATTTAGTTCCTGGAGATTTTCTTTAGAAAATATCTTTCGAAAATTACGTTACAATACAACATTATATATTCCGGGTGTTTCTGAATTTCAGTATTTTATTTAATTTTTTCGTAAAATTCTATTTATGTAGTGATAAACAAAGTTATTTTCTCCGTATTGAAAACTATTTTACTCTATTAATCTGAATTGATTATTGAAAAATATACTAAATAACACGGACCCAATGCCGACGTTCGTGTGTGGCTATTATGATTGGGGGATTCAAATTTACTATTATTTATCAGAGACTTCAAGTTATTGTTAAATGCATGTCGCTAATTCGGGGCTTTTTTAAAACGATTAGAGAGAACAAAAACCAAATATCTAAATGAAAATATTGAATTATTCATATTGGACATGGGGTGATATAAAATTATAAATCTGTAGATAATGAGAAAACTTTTCTTTACTTCATTCTTTGTAACTCAAAGGACTACGTTCGAAAGACACATCCGCATCATACCAATTCCTTAGAGGAACTAAATATTTTACAAAGGAACAGAGAAACATACACCTTTAGTCACATGCATTCCGAGGGTGGTCGAGAACACTTCACTCTATTTACCCAGAAAAATCCTGCCATAAACATCATGCCTTACTCTTCTCAACATTTTCAATGGTAAAAGTATTCATTGTCCTGAGGAATGACAAATCCGAGAGGAATAGGAGATTAATTTTTGCTTTGTATTTATTTCACGAAAAGCCAACAATTCATAGTTGAACATAATTGAGAATTCCCATAATGGATTCTCATAATACCATTCTCCTACATCAATCATAGTTTCAAAAAAATAGTTGAATTCTTACAAATTCGCTACACAAATATTTTTAACAAGATATGATAAAGAGTTTGCCATGCGGCACCTGTGAAATTACAATATGCTACAGCGATTCTAAGATAAAATCATGGAAATATTATACAAGCATGATAAAATTATCATTGAGAGTGAATTTTATCATTGTACATAAATTTTATCATACCACGTGATAAATTTAAATCACTGCATTATACGATATAATACATTGGGTTTTTGTTCAGTTTTCTGCTACTGCTAATTATTCTTTCTTCCGACGAATGCATGACAAAAGTGTGATAAAGTTAAAACTCTCTTCCACAATATATTATATAATTGAATAAACGGTGGATACTTGAAATGTGAAGGCAAATAACCCCCACGATGGTTAAATTGTTAAATTGTTAAAAATTAAAAAAAAAATATACCGTCAAAGAAAAAAAACTAAACCAAACTTGTGTTATCATCGGTGACGTCAATAGAAGTCAATGTCGGTTAAATTCTTTACTAGTTGCTCAGTGTTTATTTCTTTCCTGTAATGCAGGTTTTGTATTTCCATAAGAGTATCATGTTTACCAAGTGAACTACAGGCTCCGTACATAAAAGTATATTATACCAATTGAGGTTTCATACACGCCTGTATTGTGCAATAGAATTATATTACTTTAATATCATACTTTCTTAGATTGATTTTGGGATGTGAGTGATTAAATTTAACTTAGACCAAGTCCATTAAGTCTGATTTTGTTCTACTATTAGTGACTTAATACTTGGAATTTCGCAAAGTCTGAGAGACCTGAAATATTTCAGCGATGGGTAAGTAGCAATGGATCAAGTTTTCTGTTACTATTTTTCAAAGTCAGCCTTGATCCATTTTCAATTTTTTGAGAATCGTTTTTTTTTCGCCGACATGATTTTTTGGGGTCAGTAGAGAACGAGTTATAACTGGTATTAAGCCATTGTACCGGATTTCAGCGCGGATGTCATCAATCTAGACCGATCCGATGTCGTTTACCCGAGCACGAAACCATAAATGTCTCCTTCAATTATTGGTTGTTTGGCTTCTTTAATGGTAACACTTTCCTCTTCAGGCGGTTGCAATTGCCTACACGGTATTCCAATCGACAATATCCATGAGCAGTAAAATATACTTGCGGTGTACGTTTGGCAATCGTAAATCCAAGTTAAGGCAGTCCACAGCTCGGCAGTTTGGGGAGCCGTAGCCGCGTTAATACTAACGTAACATTGTATTGCTCAGGTCATAACTGTCACACTGTGTGGGACCTTGCCTAAGCTGCGTACGAGGAAGGGGGAGCATCGAGTGAGTGAGTGGATGGTAGTTGATAGCGTTTAGAGAAGGACAGCACCGTAGTACCACTCGTCACACTGTACCAAGTAGATTCGTACCGCCAACCATGCGTGTCAGATAGAGCTATGTTATGTAGCGTCGCGCGTCCCGACCAAGAGATATGTGGGTAGGAATCTAGTTAACGTTGACCCTTTGCCACGTTGACCAGTGCCTCTGACCAACGCGACCTCCGCGACTCGGTATATCTATAACTAGAGCCTTCAGCCCACCCGGCGGGAACGGCCATTGAAATCCGGGAGTCAGTCTTGGTTTCTCCCTCTATCTCTCACTTGTTCTCGTGTCAGGCCAACCTTGACGATCACGTCCTACCGGGACAGCACCACCACTTCCCTCACCGCCAAATTCACCACTTAGTTGCAATGGTATTGTTCAATGTCTAGTCATCGATCCCCAATAAAAATTGTCTTCCAAGACTAATGACCTTTCAACTTTGACTCACTTGCGGAAGAATACCTCACCAAGTTCAGGCTTGTTTGATGAAGGAAATTATGTTTCAGCGGAAATGTCAATCGTCTGAATCACGCAACCCACAATGGATCTTGAGATTTTTCATCAGTTTATTATAGGATTAGTTTGTGAGTACTTGTGTTATATGTCTGAATTTGATGGATGGTGGAAATAATAAATTGGATTCACTTCAGGCAATTTCCTTGTCTTTGACTGCGGTCTCCATGAAGGATGGCCAACCCCTACTCTTGCAAAATTTGGGAAAGGCGACTCAATCACGCTGACGTCAAATCAAGCGGCACTGGTGCTAAGTGTGATGTATCTGGGTGTTGGCATTGGTACGATAATGCCGCTGCTCTCCATGGATAGAATTGGAAGAAAGTGGACATTATTGCTTGGTGCTCTACCCAAAGTCTTCAGCTGGATTGCAATAGGTCTAGCTGATAGTCCTAACGCTCTGTGTTTCGGCAGGGTCCTAGCGGGAATTGGCTGTGGAATCTCTTATACTGTGGTTCCCATGTACATCGGTGAGATTAGCAGCAAAAGAACTAGAGGACCTCTTGGTACGATGAATGCACTTTCCCTCAACTTAGGAATTCTCTTCATCTATACGGTTGGTCTCTGTGTGAGTCGTCTCACGATGGCAATAATCGGTCTCGCCGGTCCTGTACTATTCATCATCTCATTTATTTGGCTACCCGAGAGTGCAGTATTCCTCACCCAAAAAAATCAACTGGTCCGTGCAGAGGAGGTCCTCAAGTGGACACTTGGCAAGCAAGAGGTGCAGAAGGAATTCGAGGAAGTCAAACGAATTGTCTCCGTTGAAGATAAGACGAGGGCTATTGGATTTTTTGCTACATTGAAGAAAGCATCCAAATGTCCTGCTAACAGGAGAGCCTGTTGGATTCAACTCATCCTGAGTAGTGCCATTGGCGTAACTGGGGCAGCACCTATCCTCTCTTTCCAGTCACATATCGTCAAGCAGGCAGAATTCGATGGTGTAGATTTCACCATAATCGCAACGGGAGTGGCCGTTGTCATTTCCGGAATTGTCTGTATGGCAGTCGTTAAATATACCGGAAAAAGAAGACTCCTTCTCGTGTCGGGTCCACCATTCTTCGGCTCCCTAGCAGTTCTATCAATCTTCTTTACCCTTTTGGAACATGGAGTTGATGTAAAAGTTGTTAACTGGATTCCAAGTGTTTTCATCATCATCTATATTGTGGTCTTTGGTTTTGCGTTTAATCCACTGCCGATAGCTTACTTGGGGGAATTGTTCTCGATCGATATGAAGGTCATTGCTGGGGTCTGCTCTGTAGTGTATTATGCCGTTACGACAACCGTGACTATAGAAATTTATCAGGTAATTCCATTGCTTCTCATTCATCATTGATTGAGTTAATTTTGTTCATGCTTTATTTTATTAATTCAATTTCTTAATGATTTTGTAGAAACTGTTTGAGACCCTCGGGACTTTTGCAGCAATGTGGCAACTGACTGTGATCACTTTTGTTATCTGGTGTTTGATTTGCGTATATGTGCCAGAGACAGAAGGAAAAAGCTTAGCGGAAATACAGACAATGCTCAGTGAAGGATTTGTAAGGCGGAAGAGGGAAGAAAATAAAGGAAAGCCCGGAGAAACAGTCGCTGTCGATATCGGAGTATATTCGTTGAGCAAAGTCAGTGTTGTACCGGCTTTGAACAATTCAATCAATTAAAGTTGAAGTAACTTTTCCCATTTTCTTTTGTTCTTGTTCCTTTTTTCTACTGTCGAAGCTACCCAAGAATTTAATAAAATGTTTCTAGACTCAATGGTTTGACAAACAAACGAGTGAAAATAAGTTTTTTGAGTAATTAAAGAAGATTAACTGGCATGCCACGAATGTCACGATCTGTGAATCAAAAATTCATAAATTCAAGCGAGTAATTTAATATTCTAGTTAAATCCTTCGAGGCGCAGGTTACCAGCCTGACGTCTCAAATGGAAAATTACTCAGAGAGACTTCGCTAGTGCATCCGTACCGTCGTCAATACAAAACGAATGCTTAATCAAGGCATCTAATGCAATCAAGATCGTGTGAGACGCTGAACCAAATGTATTAGTGCACACTCACCCATCTCTTAACCTCACTCTCCCGGGCGACTCTTCTGCTATATATCTTGAGTACTGTTGAATCTACGCATCGCAGTAACTACATCGCATTCCCTTAAGGGAGGCCTTGCCATCTTCCCTCAGCTATATCTACTCAGTTCCTCCTTCCTCATTCCTAACAGGGTGCAATTGCGTTGGTGAGGAATTCACTGTTCTCCAAATCTAATCGACATTCCAGTATTTCATTAGTAATGTCTTCTCCATCTCTGAGGATCTTATCACATTCGAATATAACAGTGTTGTGAATTATGGTTACAGATGTAATGAAAAACCATAAATTGTAAATGATTAAGTATTCATGTTTGCAAATGTCATTATTCGCGATTTTTCCTTATATTGAATGGTTGGAACAAAAACATTTATCTCAAGGTTGTATTGATCTTACCAACTAGAATATGTACGACACAAGTTAGAAGGACATCAACAACACAGACAGGTTGCTCTCTACGGCGTATTTCACTTCAGACAACAAGATAGCAAGTATCCTCCAACCCTAACCCCTACCTTGCTTCTCTGCTCAGCTTATCTTGCGTACCAAAATCAAGATTGATAGATCGCAGGACTACGACATGCACGTAACATCCACTTAAACGTGCATTATCCCGATGAGAGTATGCCACAACCAGACGCGAGTTGCATCTTAGCTGTGGGCTCTCTTCTCCGACCCAACCTTAACAGCTACTCTCAGCTAAAGGCGGTTGTAGATTTGTCCCGGGGCTAAATGCAGCCTTCGCAATCCAAGTAATGGCAACCCACCTTGGCTAAATACAACCTCGTAACAATGTGACCTCCCGGGGTGATAACTTTCCCGGTTCCTCGTGCAATCGTGATTTTAATTGCTCAATTGATTCATTCATCTGTTAAACCTTTACTGAGTTCTATACCATCAGCTGTGTGATGACATTTCTTGATTGTTTCCAATAGCAGGTAGTTTTGAATCAAGTCAATGCATAAATTCTGTTATGTTTAGGATTATGATGGGAATTTCCAATACCGTTCTTTGGTATAACTTTATTCTTCAACAGGGCACGTTATTCAATTTCATCTACATAATTGCAAAATAACATAAAAACAAGACATCGTCGATATGCACTGGTAGTTGGACGTATTTTTCAATCACTCGCACCATTTTAGTTCTTCTACTTTCGTATTTGGGGCAATCCCATACAATGTGGTTAAGTTCTTCCTCTGAATGACTACATGAACACTTCGCCTCTTCAACGAAATATTGTAAGGAAAATGTAACCTATTTTTCAAGCTAATAATTCCGTTGTGGATTCCTAAGGCGTAATAAAAAAAATAATAATGATAAAAACAAAATTAGTAGAAGCATGTCTATCACCAGACATATGAGACATTCTTTGTCAGTCCAGGCGCCTGTTGTTTTTCGTGTCTCCGAAAATTCTGAAAAACTTCTATCTTTTTTTATAGGCTGAAAGGACACCCTGTGAATTGTTTGAGATTTTCTGCAGCTTCGATACCCGAATTAGAAGGGCGTACGTGAATTTCCTTATTATTTATGTATCTTTTTTATTTGACGACGTATAAAAAAAAATTTAAGACGAAAGTTTGAGGTTTTTACACATCTTTTCGAAAAAATTTTTCATTTTTGGAAAAGTGCTAATTTGAGGGCCGTAAACGGCAAAAAGTTGTTTCTATTTTTACGTATTTCGACATAATTCTTTTTCTTCAAAAAAATTGAGGTCGAATTTCGCACTAAATCAAACATTTTTCGGTGCATATCAAAGTGAGACGGCGGTAAACTTAGGAGAAAATCAATTATGACTGAATTTTTTTTTAATTTTGATGATTTCCCATCGATCTCGAACTGTTGGATGTATCCTCGATATTTTGTGCCTGCAAAATGATTATTTAAAAATTTTTAATCCGATAGTATTCAATAAATTAAACTATATTCGGAAATTTCGAACTTCTCAATCCACAAATTCATCTGGACCTGGCCAGAAGTAATGAAACATAAAATATTAAGTGCCTAATCAATAAATTCCATAATCAAATTCAGCAAATTCAGTGAAAATATTGTTTCCATCATTGATTGTACGTACATCTCAAAGTTGCAGTGAAGGTGACTGAAATATTCAAAAATGCTAAAACTATCCTTGGCACTTAGAAATATCACGGGATCATTCCAACTAGTGAGGGCCTATTGTCGTTGAAGCGATTTCCATTCTCTGAGAAGGCCGATCAATTTCCAAAGAGACCCCCACTAAGGCAAACTAATGAATGGATTCTTCTTCTCCTATCATAATTCCCTCAGTTTCAATTAACTGTCAAATAAAGTGTTAATATCAACGTTATGGTTTTCGTCAAACACAAAATATATCATTGAGACTTTGTTGTAAAGTGTAATGAAATAAACGAAATTATAGAGTTATGAAGTCAAAAACCTTCGTGTTTAAGTCGGAAAGTCCAAAATTTTCGAATATAGTTTCATTTCTTGAATACTATAGGAGTAAAAATTTTTAAATAATTATTTTGAAGTCACAAAATATCGAGAATGCATCCAAGACTTCGAGATCGATGGAAAATCATGAAAATTTAAAAAAAAATTCAAAGTTATAATTGATTTTTTCCTAAGTTGACCGCCATCCCACCTTGATATGCACCGAAAAATGTTTGATTAAGTGCACAATTTGACCTGAATTTTTTTCAAGAAAAAAAATTACGTCGAAGTACGTAAAAATAGAATTTCCAACAGTTTTTTGCCGTTTACGGCCCTCAAGTTAGCGCTTCCGAAAATGAATGTTTTTTTCGAAAAGAAGTGTAAAAAACCTCAAACTTTCCTCTGAAACTTTGTTTTATACGTCGTCAAATTAAAAAGATACATAAATAATAAGGAAATTCACTTACGCCCTTCTAATTTGGGTATCGAAGCTGCAGAAAATCTGAGAATATTCACAGGGTATCCTTTTAGTCCATAAAAAAAGATAGAATTTTTTCAGTATTTTCGGAGACATGAAAAAATTGCAAATTAACAATTATAATTATGAAGAACAACCTGGTAACATTATGGGAGAAAATTCCAACGAAAGTCTAAGTTATAACGTTGCAGCAAATTTCAAAATCAAATGATTCCTGCAACTTCATTCACATTGTTTTGATTTTTAGAAATAATATTTTTTAATGAATGTCATGAATAATTATATAATATTCGCCCAAAATAATATTTCAAATTTTAAATTATATTACTTTTCAGAAAAACAGCTTTAGTTCTAGAAACAACATTCCCTCAACACTCTGTTGGTTACGTCAAAGATCCAGACATCATTAGTTTTGTCTATAACACTTCTCCCTACTGACATAAATCGACATAATAATAACTTTGAAAAGATGCTTTATTCTCAGTATTATCCTTAGTTATATATTCAAACTCAAAGTTTGGATGATTTTGGCTAAAAACCCACACTATTGACATTTCAAATTTTCATTCCTCATGATAATTTTGCTGAGAATTTTTATTGATAATACTTCATCATATGACGTCAAATTTCTTAAAATTTTAGTAGAACAAAAAACTAAAATACGCATACAATGATATTAGAATTGGATAAAAATTATTTAGAGTTGAATTTTTGTTATCTACGTCCTCAGCAAAGTTTTCCGAAAAGTATAACTTCATTTCTCAATTAATTCACTCATCCGTGAAATACTAGCAAGTTCTCTATCATCAGCAAACTGATAGAATTGCAGGATTGTTTTCACCAAGCAGTTACGAAACTGCCTCATACGTTAATTGTGTTCTAGGTACATATGAGTATGAGGAAATTTGCGACGGATTTCAGTTGAATTCCACCAACATTATACATTTCTATTTTGTGCAATTGTTAATTTTTTAAATTTCTACAAGCCAAAAAAATTGATTTCTAAAGTCAACATTAGCATCATCTGATTAATGAAAAAACTTGCGCAAGATTTGCGGTGTTGTCGCCCGATCAATTGAATCATTCGTTAAACTCTTACCAAATCGTCTATCATTAGCAGGCTGCTGGATTCGAACCATTGTTTTCGATACCTGCCAGCATTGCAGCTACCACATGTATTAATTCTATTGTGGACACAAGCATCACTAAATGTCCAACACGTTTCAGTTTGGTTTCATCAATTTTTTTGACTTTTCAATTTTTTTTCTGTTTTTCCATACCTATTTTCCATTTTTGGCGGTGCAACCGCGCGATTCGCCGTTTCCATTGCAACGCAGTATTGCGAAGGACGGGAAGACAGTTCGGTAAAAATTGTAACTGAAATGACGGTAGTAGACAGTTCAACCAGTGGGAACAGCCGAGAGTGAACACCAGCGGGGGAGAGTTTAAATTTATGAAAATGGCTACTAGCCGCTGTCGTTTGCACGCACCAACCATCGGTTTCGAGCGAGAGAGAGAGAGAGAGAGAGAGAGAGAGAGAGAGTGAGAGTGAGAGAGAGGGGCGGGAGGGAGGGAGACAGGGAGAGACGCCTATTCCATTTCACTTCACTGCGTTATGACTTTTGGTCTTGGTGCAATAAATTTTTTAATATCGCAGCAACTGTTAAATTAATTTTTTTTTGTTTTTTTATTTATTGAACTGGCTTGACAGACAGATTGCTGGTGTTATA
The DNA here is from genome assembly GCA_030522845.1 of Psyttalia concolor. Classification (NCBI taxonomy): domain Eukaryota; kingdom Metazoa; phylum Arthropoda; class Insecta; order Hymenoptera; family Braconidae; genus Psyttalia; species Psyttalia concolor. Next base: position 31,555 of record JAPYZM010000369.1, on the reverse strand, counting down.
GTGAAAATAGCGGGATGGTGATCATTGTTATCATTACGTATGAATGAACTTCGTGACAAGTTCGTTGAGAGACGAGACGGTAAATCGATTAAGCCCTGGCTTATTCACATGGATTCGACCGAGAGGAGGGTAATCGTCTGTCGAAAGACGTCTTCCTGCACGGTATCAACCGGGGGGGGGGGGGGGGGATCCGTCAGCGAAACCTCACTTACTATACCCCAACACCGTATATGGGGTTGTCAAGGGAGCATTAAGATAATCTGGTGAATGTCAACGTGAATATCCATTCACAGTAACAGCTGGCTCATTCCCATCAATTAAGACATTTTCCAGGGATTTTCATCTGAATTTCAATTCGCATTCTCGTACCTAGCGAATATGTCTGATTATTTGAATGAACATGAAGCAAAAATCTTGAATTTCTTTGTGAATTTTCCATCTTTCAGTCATTTTTATTTTTTACCGAATATGCTAAAACATTTTCGGTAAAAAATATGGAAATTTGTAGGACTAATTAAATTTTTATGGGTCGAAGACAGTGAAAATTTTCAATTTGACAATACAACAATAAAATTAAATTCATTGATGTAAGAAAGGAAGAAGGAACAACAGATTCTGATCTCTTATTTACGTTATATTTGATGTTCGCAATGAAAACATATATCCGAAATTTCGTTTTCCTTATCTGATTCAAAAACTATAATTTCTCGATTTCGTATTATTCATAAAAATGGTGCTAGTCCTACAATGTTCAATATTCTTCAAATAAAATTAGGGAGATCACCCATCTGGCATAAATTCATCTTTAATTATTGTGTAGTAATAGATTAATTTCATTGGGAAAATACTTCAACGATATAAAAAATACTCGTTTATAAAATAATTGGAACTAAACATAAAAACCTGAAGCATAAATATTCAAAGCTACTGATCAAATTCAGAATCATCAATCAATTCAATTAAATTTTCGATCTAAAAACAAAATTTAATTTACATGATCCACTGAAGCTCGCTATCAGTGCCAATGCACTCTGGCCATTTCATTCAATCAGGGATGGTTCGATTGGTAAAGCGGGAACGTGATGCCCTTTAAACGCTCTCCACTCAGGTGTCCACGGGAATGGGTAGATGAGACGAGTGAGCGACAAAGCTTCACGATGCACACGTGCCATTCGTCACTATCGAGTTTCCCAAAGTACTCCTGATTAATTGAAATTCCTAGGGAGGCAAATTCCCCTTTCAGAATCAACTGATGACTTGTGTCAATTGCTGTGATACAGTTGTTCTACGCTGTGGAGCACTTGAAGCGTCTGATCCTGTAACTCCTTCCTTGGAAATCCCATTCGTATTCAATCTGAGTGATAAAAGAATTACTTGTCGCCAGAATTGTACGGTATTTATGACACTGAAATACCTAAAATCCACAAATTCACATGGATTCCGGCGTAAAATCCCCCTCTCATCCGTTGAAAATACCGTGGGAAACAATAAAATGTAGCTTCCATCACTGGAAAATAGATATTACTCGTGCACCTCCACGTGAGAAGTTGAGTATATGTATTCCTGTGAAATTCTTCCTCCGCTCAATATTTATCTTCGTTGGAGACTATCGTAAATAGAATCGTAAAGCTCTGGTGAAAAGGAGCAGTACCAAAGAAGACTTTACAGTTCTCTATTTCCGGTAATTTGAAGAGAATAGGAGGAGAAATAATCTTCACTGCTCCACTTTTCCCCCAAACAATGAGAGGGAAAAATGAGCAAGAGCTTTTGTAGCCCCCAATCTTCATGAAAAACGACGTGGAAAATATATTAAAGGCGAGTTGTGGGAGATGGTCGATAAAGTTTGTTGGACAGGTGCCCTCTTGTGATGTTTGAATACACCACACGTGGAGAAAACCAGCCTCAAATCTCCTAGTAACATACTCGGCATGTCTGTCTCTTTTCACTCGGTTCTTGGCACTTGAGACACGTCCAGAGGGATGCCAATATAACAACGTATACAACTTGAAAGCGTAAAGGGCTTTTATTTCATATATAAGGGCAAAAGCTACAAGTGCACTCGTTGCTGCTAGTCAAGAGTGGCGGATGTGGTGACATTACACCAATGCAGAACGCCTTACGATATTTCCACAGTGGCATATTACTATTTACACTTGAGGAATACTCAGCAGTCGCGTCAGCAATGTAACATCCATTTCGGTAATAATTTCTGCATGAAACATGTTTTTTTTCCTTTATCGAGGCTAAATGAAGGTCTTATAGCAAATAGAGGTAATCCTTGGATTACAATACCCTCGATTATATTCTTAGCGTAATTAATACGCTCAACTGACGCCAAAGAAATTCTATTTCTCAACATTTGATGTAAAACTACGTGTAAACTACGCTGTTCAATCTTCTCTGAATTTTCCGTCACATCTTTCGGAATTTTTTACTGCATTTAATATTCATTGGAATCTTTTGGATGAAATTTCCTAACTGAAAATTCATGACTTTATTTGAAAATTAATTTGAAGTAGAGAGATTTCAGATACATTGGCCCTTGAAATTTAATAGAAATCCAAAAAATCGCTCAAATATTTTCTAGAGTTTTCAAGACAATCTGATTCAGAAAACTGAAAGTTGAGACATCAAGGCTTTTCCATCAATCTTTGACAGAAGATGGTTTTAGGTAAAATGATATTCTTACCTCTTGAATTCGAGAGAAAAATTAGAAAATCTTCAGTTCTAATACTGGTGACGTTATACTAGTGCTTAATAACTCCTGGAGTTACAAGAATCAAACTTAATAGAGACAGAATCTCCTATTTCTCAGTTACTTAGGAACATCTTTCTATTTACCCTTCAAAGATATCAACCAGCATTAGAAAGGATCACGCCCATCTTGTTACTCATATCTCAATGAAGAACAAGTTGTTCCGGTTACCACGCAAAAGGAAATTCGCAACGCCAGTAGATGAAGCCCTTTGATCACAAAATCGTAAATTAAATTCTGAGCGTCGATCACTGAACAACACGCTCGATTGAAGCTAAACAATTTCCATTCTCTGGAAATTGGAGTAAACTATTTGATGAAGCTGCCTTGCCCCCACTTGTTCAAACTTACTTCAAGATAAAATATCGTCCTCAGCAACCTCACCTCCGTCCAAGCAATAACTAATAATTCAGTATAACTACCCGTTCATCTTTGTACCTGCGTCTTTGTCCGTCTTTCAACTTGCCTGATTACCAACCACCCCCTCCAGCTGGAAACAGTAATTTCTCTTTGAACAGATAATGGTACTTAACTGACTCCAATACACCAACACTAATCATGAAATTTAATAGCTTACTTTAGAGTCCACTGATCATCAAAGGTATAGAGCAATGATGGCTTCATAGTGGGGTTTTCCTGGAAATAACAAAAGTTCAACTACTCGTTGGACTCATTAGCATTCATCAAGGTGATTGGTGCAGCCACACGTCAATTACATTCGTTTTACAAAATATATGCATCGGTGGATGAATGAAAGGTCAAAGAGAACAACCCCTTTGCATCAGGATCACAGCGAAGGCGTAGTGAATCCACTCGTTTCCATTCGTTTTCCTCCCGCTAATTCATGCAAATGTTCAGGTTCGACATTGCCAGAATAGAAATTTTCGTACTGTGTTACAGCTATCGCGAGTACAGTTGGTCATGACGTACATTGTAACCCGTTACACTTGGGAAAATTCATGCTGAAAAGCCCCATCGCCGTTGGGTAATTGGTGGCAATCGCTCTCATTGTTGGCTTCGCGAAACTCCATGGTAAAATATTGACATTTGTCTCACGTCGCATATTCCACAAAACCACGTTTGCCAATGGGTATGCGACGAGTCATTCCAGTGACTCGAAGAATGCACTCGTTTTAGAAGCAGGCCAAGTGTATATGGATATGTATGCCGTCTATTTTTTTATTTTTTCAGAACAAATCTTGCGATAAAATTCAATAAATTCCAATCATAATTTCAAACAGTGATTGAACATTCTGATGAATAATCCGAATATTTTAATGGATATTGGCCATCGTTCGGAAAATCTCATCAAGTATTTTAAATTAAAACCACACAATGCATTACATCTCTACTTACAGGTTACAGTGATGGATAGCAACCGTGATAATGGCTATCGGTGTTATTTTATTAACATATTTTGATTAAAATGGCTTTTGAGGACAAAAGCTATCAGCATGCTTGTCCAATATTGATGGGTGAACCGGTTTTTCGAGGTGTGCGGAGAGGGAGAACCGGCATTGAGGATGAGGATGACCGACGTTGTCCTCGGTTTTATCGTGTGCAGGTGCAGTATGGGCGGTAACACCTGCTACTATTCAGGGATCTCTCGCTCATGAACACCTTTATCACGTGCAGACACGACGACAGAGATTGATCGTTTACTGTGACTGTCAGTGACGTGCATGTCGGAAATGCATCTTCAGTTTCGATTACTGCTGCTGCTTATCATTCCATGCAATTCATTACTTCTGTTAACACCATTCTGTCTTTTTTACAAATTTTTTCCTATTCAATTGTCATCCGAGTTCAAAAAAGGCACGTAATTCCATATAACAACAGTCTATCTCATCGGAAATTTCCTCTCAAATTAGAGGTTGCGTACCGAGTTTATAAGCGAGGGGAAAATCCCTTCCGCCTTATGTCTCATGAAGCGAAATAGACAGGATTGTCAACGTACACGACATCAGACGGATTTAGTCTACTCCTTCTCCCCCCAATTTCTATTTGTCGCTCTGGGTACATATTCAACGCCTGAGGAAATCTTTGCCTTCACTCAAACCTAAAACCACGTCTGTCATGTTGCTTCAACCGAATACAGGGAGAGAAATGTGTAACCAGATACGGATGAATAAGATCGACTTGACTAATTCCGGGTCTAGCCAATTTCAAGCATACTTGATCTACCTGACTCCACCTTGTATCAGACACCTGTTTTTAACCAGAAATTCAAGTTTGAGGAGATGTGAAATAACCAATTGGGGGCATTGAGGAAATTCTATATCAAAATATATTTGGGGACCACATGATTAAGACAATCTCTGCTCCAGGTATTTTGTGAGTGCCTGAAAAAACAGATAAGAACAACATTTTATGTCTGTCAACGTAGAATTTTCAAGAAATAGGCATATGATGGTGAAATAATGTGGGACAATCAACAGACTCATGACTTTGGAAGCAAGCCCAGTTTTCAAATCGTAAAATGGATGAAAGGAAAGGAAAGGAAAAACCAAGAACTGGGAGGGGGAAGGGGAGGTGAAGGCGGATTCATTATGCACCCACTTGAAGACTAATGAAGTGTAAAACGTAAAGACTTCTAAAATTTTATTTGTATTCTAACAAATTCCCAGTGCATGTCGACATTTTATTATTTTCGTACCTTTAAATTGAAATCACTATCACTCTGATAAAAAATACTAGTCAGCTGTGCCAAGAAAAAGATAGTTCAATGATTTTGTAACCGCGTCAGGGATTTGAAATCAACAGATCAATTCAATATTTTTATAATTTTCTTCGCTGGAAGAAAACAGATGTAAAGATTCTCAATTGAAAACGTACAAGACAAATGATAGTAATAAATAAAGGTAATGGTTCAACCCTGGAATTGAAAGAAAATGAACATGAAGTTGAAACCATAAATTTAATACGAGGAAAAATATTACGATAAGCCACGACACCAGCAATCTCGAGAGGGAGAATGGTAGTTGATGTATAACGCCTCTGTCCAACTTTAGCCAGAGAAAACTCGGAATATTTTCCTGGCATCGGCCAAACCCATCAGAGACGGCTTCCGTCCTGATACATAAAACGATGAAAATTTTCCCACAGTTCTCCCTCACCTTTTCTACCACTGGAGGATTGACACAAAGGGAAAATTCCAATGAGAAACGGGCACCAAATACATGACTTCGATAAGGAAATGCAAAGGGAAAACCTTTATCATACAAATTTTCTGCTTTGATGTTCAATACCAATGGTAAATAGGTATCACCATGCGTTACATCGTCTCCTCGATTCGTATACCAAAGGGGCATTCACTATTCAATAAATTATATGAGATATTTATACATCCTGTAGCTCCCAAAAGGTCGAAAAATTCAAATATTTTCAAACTCTCCCGAAGTCATACCGTTTACACATTTTACTCATCAGACTTTCATCTTCATTTTTGGAAAAAAATTTCAGAAAGTTTTACACTGAGACTGAATTTGAATTCTAGTACAATCGTCTCTAGAGATCTTCAGTTATTTTGTCTTTATCTTGTAAACTTTTTTTTATAAAGCAAGAACAAAGAAAGAAAAAAATTCATGAACTCATTCCCATCCCTTCTATCAGTCCGATTCTAGCTAATTTTTCATGGTTATTCGCTTCGAACTTTCAAAATTACAGGCACAATGACATGGCAAATAGTTTATTTCCATATATCAAACCAATACGGAATTGTTTTTTAAGAATTTCGGGAATATTGTATGAATTCACTGGCATTGGTGATCATATGCTAACACTTAAATCATATTTGAGTGAATATTTTTCGAAAATTTTTGTTTCGAGTATATTCCATTGCAGGGAAATATGAGAGACACGTTGTAGAGCATTCATTTCCAAAGTATTATTCAAAGTAATTAATTGTAACGAATTTCATGTGCCGGTAGTGTGACTTTTGAGATTCAATGGAACAGTTAAACTATATGTCATTCTATCAGCTGTACGACAATCGTCTACAGTTGAAAGTAGCCCTGAGAAATTGGCTGAGTTACCGAGAGCAGTTAAGACCAGCTGCGCAGGCGGTCAAGAAGAAAATAGCAGTCCCAATACCTGAAAACAGTTCTAAGGACGTGTCACAGCAATACGTTGAAAACAGAATGCTTACACTGAGAGAAAAAAAAATTATTCGAGAAAAACGTCTTTCTCATATGAAAAACCTAATGCCTCAAAAGGTGTAAAAAAACAATTTCGGCCATTGAACAAAAAACTTATCAGTGATAAATTTGTGACTAGTTAGAAACTACTTGAAAAATGAGAAGCAATTGATTCATAATCAGACAACCTTTGTCTCATATCAAGACAAATAGTTTCTATACTAATATATATATATATACATATCGTCTACATACAATACATAGCTATACAATACATAGCTAGATAGCGTCTACCATACGATATGTTATCAAACCTTCCACATACTTCCCCCCAACTTGAGCAGAATCCACGCAACGGTCAGTCAGTCTATCGGCTACCACGGCCCTAGGAAATAGAATAAAAATTTCCAAATGTGAATAGTGATAGGCACTATTCACATAGTTAGATCATCCATGATTAATTCTCAGGATGGTTCAACTCGGAACGTCCCATTTCCATTCAACCAAACGAACCAGAAATGAGATAGCACCTTTAAAAATTACAATTAATTTTAAAGTTAATTTCTTTAAATGCTTTTCCACTTGTTGTAGGAAGATGTATGATTGTTATGACAGGCACTAAGTGATTAAATACTTTTACGTAGATTTTCTTTTAATGAGTGTGGCGTCAGGTCACTTCTTATGCGCCAGAAAATAGTTAGAAAAAAACTGGCGAACCTCATCACCCAACGGCACAATCATTGCAGTCGGTCTCTTATTTTTTTACATTAATATATTATCTATTTGAAACGACAAAACTATTGACCAGATAGGGAAAGTCTTTTTAATGTAACATTATAGTAATACCATAAACTTAGTCATTAGAAATAAGAAATTGTTTCCCTTTAAACACTAAATAAATTGTTATTCGCAATAAACCAATTTTTTGCTTTTATTTCAATACTAGAGGTAAAAAAATATTGCCTCGCGTTGAATGGTCTCCATTTATATACGAACGTACCATTGGCAACTCGGTATATAATGCGAAATATTTATCCAACTGGCCACAATATGAAGATGAAAAAATTGAAATATTTGCAAACCCCTCTGAAATCATATCGTTCAAACATTTTATTCATCAGACCCCTTTTCCCCTTTTAAAACAATTTCGGAAACATTTACGCCCGGAACTTTTCGCCGTTGGACTTTTACACCCCAAATATATCGGAAAAAGTTTTCCGGCGTTGAAGCACTGATGAATTTCCCAAGGGATTTCAGAGCACACAAAAAAACAGTGGACTGTTACACTGAGGTGTGTGGACTATTGGCAAAAAGCCACCGGCAATCATACAGAGTGCGTACACGCTCGGCTGAGGTTTGAGGGGAGGGAAAAAAGTACAGAATAGGTTAATAAGAAATTGAGAGTGGAAGAGAGAAAGAATTAAAAGAAAAATTGTATACTTTGTCGGCCTTTGTTCCATACGAACGATCTCCGTGCGTTGTAACTTCGGGCTCGTTAACCCAGTCATCATAGTATATCGCGTGGCTGGTATAGGTGGATTGCAAAAGGTGGAAAAAAAGTAGAGCCAGAACTGCCCCTCAGGCAGTCTGACCAACACAGACAGCAGCCGCTAACAACTCCCGACTTGAGTTTCCAAGCTCATGTCACTCCACCATTTCACTACCCCTCGGACATGTACTCCCTGTTGTGCCATCATATTTTCCAGTTAGCTATTTTCATGGGGACATTACATGCAAATTCATCCGGCATTTTTAAAAAATCTGAAATTATATGACATTAAAATTAATCGTATTTCAAAGTCATTCGTTATTATTTTGCTGGTTAATATGGATATTTCAAGTTATCCTGCATACATGGAATGGAATCCGGGGAGAATGTTATGTCGAGTGAGTGCAAGAGAGAGAGAGAAAGTGAGACGGACAGTTTTCTGCCGATGAATTACGAGCCAACGGGTACATCATGTGCAATCATGCGCATAACTTTACAAAGACATATACGCACTGGTGATTTCAGGGGGCGCAGTCGCGTTTAACATCTTCCAACAAATATAGATTCCAATATATGTTAGACTTTCTGCTGCATTTATATTGACAGAAAATTACACAGAAATTTTTATACAGGAGCTGAAAAATTGGTAATTGAAAAGTTACATAATAATATAGAATCATAAATGCATTAATCCATTTCAATTATTTTCTGAATTCATCGATTTTTTTTAAATGTCATACAACGTACCATTTGAAAACAAAAATTAATAAAGTTTTTTTTTTTTAAGAAAAACGTAAGCCAGTTGGCGGAATATTAGAACTGAATTTATAGATTCTGTTGATTCTTCAATAATTTAATTAAATAGTCAGTAGAACCCTCGATCTTTCAATAATATTCCCTAAATTTTTATTGAAAGGGTCACTTGATAAAAGCTGTCCAAATTTCACAAGAAAAATTTTAATGAAAATTCCTAATTGTAGATATATTGCTTACCCGAATCAATTTTCATTCGCAAATCCCTTGATTCTTCTTTTAAACGCGCTGCGATAGAATTTATAAACCTTTCACACTTCAATAATAAACTCTGGCCAACTGTGGACAGAAAATTAAACATGAATTCTCAACCCTCCTCGAATACCCTGGAACAGTCGTTTGACACCAGTGAAGTTCAAGTACTGTCACATTATCCACTGGAAAATGTCAGTAATACCTGGGAAAAGTTAATGCCACTCTAACAAGATTCCGCACAAAATCTCTTCATTCACTACACATGAAAAGATACAGAGGGATGAACAGTGTGAGTGTGAGTTAGACATACTGCTTACCTCTTTCACTCATCTTCTTACCCGTCCCCACTGGTGTCCCCGTCCTTTCCCTCTCGTCCGACTTTGCCCAGAGAGGAGTTGACGAACGAAGGGAAGAAGTCCCGAAGCGCAATTAATTAAAACTTTACTCTGGCTTGGCAACATGAGGGGGCACTATGGACGCCTCTGCGCAACCTCCTCGACCTCCTCCTCCTCCTTTTTGATCATCATCTTCCTGAACACGAAAGAGCCCGAATAAAGATTTCAATGACGATCTATAATTTAAAAAAATGTACCTCAAACAAAACGAAAAACCAAATCGTTTGACCTTAAAAAAGCCAGAAGAAAGTCAGGATAAAAATAAATTTCGTCAATAAATCTCGTCAAAGCTATGCGAGTTACGAATTATTTTTGACTTGCAAAAGTTGTGAGTAACACGACATTATTATGGCACGAAGTTTCTACTAGACTGAACACATCAGTTATTGGCAAACTAACAGGGCCATTAATTAGCCTCATGATTGGATAATAAATGGCTAAAAGAATGTAATGATTTTCGTAGGTCTCTAATTACCGTCAACCCTTTACCAATATCTAGATTCATCATTATTAACGTTAGAATAGATTCAATTACCAATTATTCTCGTATTACTACATACACCAGCGAATTTTACAGTAGAACTGGCCCCATTCGTATGCTCTACGGGTATGTTATTAATAGAATTGTATAGGGTTCCTAGGGGTGTGGCTATTCATCAGGAAGTATTGTTCATCATTGTTATCTGCATGCGACTCGTTGATGGAACAGGCGGTGGCACACGCTCAATAATTGTTGACGTATTTTCCGAATTTAGCACATTTAGAATTTAGGAAATTGTGGATTTAGTGGAAATGCTGTTGAATCTGGTAATGATGATTTGGATTTGTTCAGTGATGTTTTGGGGATTGGTTTTTTTTTCAGGTTTACTAAGGCTGCAGCAGATTTATCAGGGGCTAAGACCCGGCAATGAGTCCTTCCAAGTGGATACAGTGAAGAGGATACAGAATACATCAGAAGCGCTTGATTTTCTGCGAACTCTGGAAGATCTTAATCGGTGAGAAATTTTCATGTATTTATCAGTCATTTCGAGTAATGATTTATTCGTCTCACAATTAACATTTCATAGCGGAATAGCCGCTACAGGTTTTTTACATTTACCTACTATTTTTCCGATTATTATTTTTTTATCAACTATTTTGTAAGGAATTACAAATTTTTCTATAATATTCCTCTTCTTTGTTTACACGTTCACACTAATTGTTAGAATTCCCCTACAGTATGCAAATATTACTGAGGTTTCCTTATTTTCCGAATGTGTTTATTGTGGATATTCAATAAACTCATAGAAATTCTCTTTCCGAACTGGAAATTTGAGGTAAAAATTTCTAGAAAAACGTTGAAAAGTTTCTACATTTTTTGAAAATAATCTAGCACAATTGAATTGATTAATCGAAATAAAACCGTAAAAGAGTCATAAAGAACTGGCAATGCAGTGCAATAAGAGCCGAAGGGTAGAACAAATGGAAGTAAAAAAGAACCGGAAAAGAGAGCGATGTTTTATCTACCTCACTGCTCATTTCTGGCCACGGAGGGTTTGCATTATTCAAAATGCCATCTTCCTCCCACTCTTTTGCTTTTTTTTCACCTACAGCATCATCTCCGCTATTTCCACAGTGTGCCCAGTACCTTTATCATCACCGTCTGACAATCGTCGAATAATGTATACCATTAAATTAGCGGCCACACAAAGGACTCATTTTTCTACTGTGCATGCTGGAGTATGCACTTTGTGCGAGAATACCGTGACATTTATATGCATATACGTGTCGAATGTTGCCTTTCACATCAGCAATATTTGCTATGACACGGCCGGACAGGTACACGTGCCCCCAGGAGGATTAAAAATAAATAAATGTTCGGTTTTTGGTAAAATGTGGGGATGCGATAAAATGTTTGCGTTGCCAATTATTTTTTTGGCAATGATATAAATCGATTTATTCAGTTAGAGAAACTGTTCACTGTTGGAGTAAAAATAGAATTTCATACCCAGTTGAGTGGCAATTTTAGCAATAATATTTTCTCCAATTTAAGGCGGTGAATGTCATGAGATCTTAAATATAGATGTGATTTTTCTATTACTCAAACTTTCCTCTCTTTAATTAAACATTTGAACTAAAAATTACATTAAACAAAAATAAAAAATTTACCTTTATTTTTTCACTAAAATATGACTACTTAAATCCTGAAATCAGCGTAATTTTCACGGGCAAGCGTGTAATTTCCAATATGTTTTAGTAAAAAAGAGACTCACTCGTTTGCTGATTTGCCCTTGAAGAACTTAACATTTTTTAGAGCTTTGATGGACTTTCCATTTGGCGGAAAACTTCCAAGGGAAACTTGTACTCAGAATCACCACCAGGAATTTTCAACGTCAAAGGTTCTGCAATAATCTTATAAAATCTAGTAATCACAAAGGAATCTCGTTGAACGATTATCCCGGGAATTGCCGGAGAATTCACCGAATTCAGTGGCATGTACAAATGTTAGAACGTAGGAAACTGCAAAATCGCCGCAACATCGGTCATGATTCCCTCTGGCAATTTCGCGAAGCCAGAAGACCCATAGCAGTCTCAGGTTGGTGAGAAGTTTCTACGTAGGTAGGAAATGGAGACTAAGTCACTTGCCTAATCGTGTCAAACTCGTATACGCCAGGAATTCACGAGTTCGCTGTGTGCCGCCGTGAGTTTCTATATAACTTTACAATGAACCAAACTAGTGTCAAACTCCCATTCACCGAACGAATCATGATCCCCAAGTATCGAGTCAATGATGTGACACAACTAATATGGAACTTCAATTGAGATGTTGAAACATTGATAGCAGTTTGACTGATGAATCCCCATTGATTCGACGATCCACATAAAATTTATCGTAATTAGACTCCCGACTTCCAAGTCATTAGTCCCTGAATTGAATTTAGAATGTAGACAATTGCACGCGAATAGCTGTGAATGCAACACATGTGTCAATTAAACCGGAAACAATGGAATAGAATGGAGAACTAATATTTCATTGGAGATATGGATATATTCCACTCTCCAAGTTTAATGTTTACCTGGGATCATAACACGGTAGACAGTGGTCCGCCGTTGGGTACTATCCCCAGTGACAGGATATTACGGTGAGATGTATACAAGTTTCACGGGTACATAATATCTGCTATGAAACACCATGAAAACTTCCCTCTGAACCGGCGTCCAACGAAGCTAGACTGCGTTGAGTTAGCGAGACGCTTTCAATATTATGGCAAAAGCATTTCATTACATGTTACATTATATAGCAAGCTAAATAAACCGACGATGAGTGGCCAAAGGAAGAAAAATGATACTTTTCAGAATAATATTATGACTTTGATACCAGTATTGATGATCTTAGCATTCCTGAGAAATGAAAAATTAATTACTGTTAATTTTTACTTTACTTATTAACTTCACAATTTTCTTTAGACCTTCCACAATTGGCACCTGGTATAGGTCATAGTGTAGGTCAACTCTGAGTCAACTATAACTCAAATCCGTTGAGGGGAGACCCTCAACGCAATAAAAATAAAAATAAAAAATATATATATATGTATATATGAAAAATATACTGAGAGACAAACGAAAATCAATAATTGTTCAAGTCCAAGTCAAGTTCGATAATTGAGGTAATTCATTGAGGTACGCTGAGGATATTGGAGAAATAATTATGGCGTTGATGAAATAGTGACGGTACCACGTTTCGCTAAATTGTTGTACTACCTAATTAACTACGCCCGACGCTAATAGTTATTACCACCTTTTAAATAAATTAACACAAAAATAAAGAATTATAACGGAAATTAATTGTTTTTCGTGCCAATATTCCGACCTCCCTTGGAGTTGTTCCTTCGAGCAATTATTGTATTCTATTAATCCAAACATGTAGAGGATATTTAAAAAGCTCAACAGAATACCAAAATGTTTCAAATGATTGTACTTTCAACGAGCTCTTGGCGTAAATGCCCTCATTATTGAAATTTTCATAGAATCTGAAATTAATTAATGTCTAACTAACTCATATTAATTAATATCATTGTCATTGGATGGTAATTCAGCGAGGGAAAAGTATTCGGTTAAATCACAAATCTCATCATTTTTTATCTCCTATATCGCCACCAGTTTTTTTTTTAATCTAAATAGGGGATACAAAATGAATCAACAGGTCTGCCCATACGGTAAAATATATGTCGTGAAAATTACATATTGTTAAATTAAATTTGTTCAGTTTATGTAGAAAATTTTTAAAATATACAAATTTTAATACGATCTGGATTTGTTTGTGTAAAGTATATACATATATACATATATATGTATTAAATTGACCCAAATTGTATATCTTTTCATGTAGGTGACAATCCTTCCAAAAAGATAATCAAATCCATCAATATCTATATTTTTCAAAATAGACTCAATAATTTCTTGAAATTATTTTCAAAACCAAGAAATGAACTGTAAATTTTCCATGGTACAGCGATAGTGTGGCAAGCGTACCCCGGGGGTATAACTTTCGTCGTTACAACAAGCCCGAAATTTGATACGTCGAACTCAGCGGGCCGTCCACTAAAGCCATAAACAGTTCGTTATACTCGGCTGCTGCAGAGTTGTAACTTTGCTGGGGCCAATTGAGCTATACTACGGTAAGAGCGAGTGAGACACGATAAAAGCGAGACGTACATACCCCAATTTAGAGCAAGAGAGGATAGTAAGCGCAACAGCAGCAAACGACGCCGTTGAGATACGAGCCTGACGCTTTTACAGAAAATGTAGGAGAGGGTTAAAGGAGGTGAAATGCGATAGCGTAGTGCCTTGCATCTGCACTCTCTATTGCTCAAGCCAGTTGAAACTCACCGTCGCCCTTTCCTCCTCTTCGCCCCCCCCCCTCCCCATTCCCTTCTCTTTGTTTCAGTACCTTTGCCCTCCTTTCCCTCTACCGCCAATGTCCACCCTCACCCCCTCCTCCGTGTAGCCTCCCACCCGAAAATTTCTACTTGGAAACGCATTAGCGTTAATGTTGAATCCACTAAAACCCATCTCCACTTGCAATTCACTGATGCTTCTGCGCCAATGAATGCGGTAATTTACCAGACACAGTTTAAGTATTTGAATCAGTGACCGGTGTAACTAGTGCTGTATAATACTATTCGGTGATTACCTGGCCAAGTGAAATTACAGTGAACAGTGAAATAGTCTGTCTCTGTCTATCCATTTGTTGACCATGCATCCATGCTCTACGATGGTTAATCCAGAATGACCAACTCGTCCGCAAGATAATTAAGAGTGACCTGAAACGTGCACAAAAGAGGCTGTACATGGGGGAATAGTTACTCTTCTATTCGCTTTGACGGATGATAATTTTTCGTTTTATTCTTGGATCACATTGTTTGACTTGTCTATTTTTACTACTCACGACTTTTGACGTTATGCTCATTTTAATTATTCTCACTTTGCATTGTTCAAAGGTGGAGCTCCAAATACGTTGTGCTAGACTGTCCGACTGACATGGCAAAGGACATCGTGGTCAGTCATGTGAGAGATATTGCACTTGGGAAGAGAACTTATCATTATCTACTCAGTGGACTGGTGAGCTTAATGAAGACATATTAAATTCTCCGGGTATTCTTTCGCTATCTCGACGTTCTGGCGTGTTTTATTTCGATTTTGTGACGGGGTTATATGACGGATTTCAATGGTATCTGTTCACGTAACGCATTTTTAATGAATCGGTCGTAGTTCATTAATGAATTCACGTCACGGACGCTTTTATCTACGATGAGGGAGTTAATTTTTTTTCCACTTCATGCAATTTTGTCCGGAATTCAGACGGTGCTCGCGTATTTCAGGGGTTGATGCAGTCCTTTTTTTCGTTGTTTTTTAGGGGAAGCGTTGAGTTTCATTTAAAAGTTTAAACGCTCATGGAGAATGCAATTGTCGAACGTGGGTGTATCACAACTCGTCGCGTATGTAAATATCAAAGGGAAAAATATGATGGACTGAATCCGATTTTGCGATTTCAAGAAATTTTATGGCGGTCCTTGTTTCATGGACAAAGAGAAGGGGAAAGGGAAGGAAAATATTTGCTTTAGAATTTGCCTCCTCCGCGAACGGGAAAAAAATTCATAAGGCACATTTACGAAGCCCCTGGGGTTGTTATTCGTTGGTTTAAGCGTGATAAAATGTTTTCACGTTTTATTTCGCTTGGGGAATGCGCCTAATTGGTAATTGAGACGCACTTGTTAATGAGTTTTTATCCCCTGCATGTTTATTTATTGTAATTTCTCCCTGAGCGACGAATGCCTATAATGCGAGTGTAGAGACTGAGTTGTGCTGCAGAATTACCATTTACACAAATCGACTCATTGAAATTCCACTATATGTATTATATTTAAAAAATATCGATTCATGTCAGCCTCATTTTTGATATCCTATAAAAATACTATATATCCCAGAACGAATCCAATCTTCGCCCTATAATTGGAAAATTCTGGATCGAAAAGTCCTGAGAAACTTTTCCATTGGCCCCATCCTCTACCGCCTATGTGAAGTTGAAACTAAGCAAATAAACTTTTCGTGTTTTGTTTACGAAAAAAAAATATACTCAAAGTATTGACGGTTAATCAGGGGACATCTCTTCCCTCTGTCCATCAGTATCTAGAATAGTAGCGAAACTCATGTCCAATTTACAGTAGATATGTCAAGTAAATAAATAACTTGCATGCGAAGCAGTTTTCAAAGCGAATAATTGGAAAATGGAAATATTTTATGAAGCTTAGTATAGATGCCTATATATATATATTTTGGGTGATTCATGTAGGAGAAATCGAGACGAGTATGTTGAAATGAAAAATTAAATCAATTTGATATTTCGTCAAATGTTTTTCGGTTGGGGAATAATATGCCTGATTGATAATTGAGAGGGGCGTAGTGACGGGTTTTCATCTCCTCTATGTTTATTTATTGTAACCTCTCCCTGCCTGACGAACTACAGTAATGCGATTATTGAGATTGAGTTGCCAGACGCTCCCTTTGACTCTTAAGTACCGATGGGGGAAAAGGGTTTTCGGCCAATCCCCCGGGGAATAATTTCATTTCCGAATGGTAGACTTCAGTATTACGCATCGGGGATATTGTTGATGGAAGAAACCGGCTAAAATGATTTCCTATATTTTTTGCTTACTTCTTCATGGGTTCTAAATTAAGTGACATGAGTTTCTCCTTCGTGATTAGATGAGAATCGATGTGAGTTGGGAAGTAATTCTCGAGAAATTGATTGATTTCACTGAGAGTAAGAGTGAAGTCTTGATTGAGAGACCCTCGATGTCCGACAGAAAAGTTCGCAATTTCACCGGAAAATCGCCAACAATTTTATTTCGGAAGTACTTTGTTGAAATGAGGGGAAAAACGTGAGTGCATCACCTTGTACTTGATTTTTTTTCGTGTAATCAGATAATGGACGAGCGTTGGGAGACCGAAGTGATTGAGTACGGTGCCATCAACATCACTGGATTTCGTCTCATAGACATAAGTCGACGTCCCGTCAAAGACTTCCTTGAAAACTGGCGCCGACTGGATACAGTGAACTTTCCCGGAGCTGGACGTGACTCAATTTCCGTATGTATATTACATCATTCATGCTCGATAATATTGCTTTCTTTTTTCATTTTCTCCTCACGCTAAGACTTCCAATTGACCGACTCCTCGATACACATGGTAAATAAAACTTGTTGATGAAAACACAGGCACAGGCAGCGCTGATGTATGACGCAGTTCTCATGCTGGTGGAGGCGTTCAATAAGTTTCTGAAGAAGAAGACAGATCGGAGTAACACCAAGAGGCCTGGAGTACAGGGTGGCGTGCAGCCCAACAACGTCAGTAGTCCACTCGATTGCAACCCAAGGGACGATTTAGTTACTCCTTGGGAGTATGGCGACAAGATTTCAAAATTTCTCAGAAAGGTGAGGGTAACCGCAAATATTTATTCATCAATTAAATTGTTAGATCCGAAGTCAACCTCCCATTTTCATTGGGGGGTTTTCACCGATTATTGGTGCAATTATGTAGCTTCAACTTTTTCGTTTGATAAATTTTTTCATTCCTGTTTTTTTTTATTCTCCCTTTTATTACGTTTACTTAATATGGATGGCGGATAGGAATTATTTTTCAGCCATTATTATTTGAGAAAATTTCCGTCCTTTTGGAAAAATGATCTCGTGCGATCCGTTAAAATAATATATTAACTTTTTATCATTTCTTTTCTGCGCAAAATGTACTTTCAATTCTAATCGTATTGTAGCATATTTGTGTTTTGTCAATAGTTATAGCAACTTTACTAATGAATATAGTAAAACTGACGAAAAGCCTGATATTTTAACCATCAAAAATTATACATAAGGAAAAATATTCCAAATATTATGGCCGGCCTTAATGGTTAGGCGGGCGAGGTGTTGCTCTGGCGGACATCCAAGCTAAGCAGTGTTTAGCTGGGTTAGTACTTGTCTGGGAGACCGCTTAGGAACATCTCGCTCGCACAAAAATTATGGGGGGTAGGCACGGTGTAGCGGCTTAGTGTATTCATCTAGTCAGTGTGACAGATGAATACATTAGGGCACTGCACAATCGGCCGGCTGTGCGACTAGGGTTTCACAGGGTTTCCCGTGCCGTCCTAGCTCGAATGGGGCACAGCTCAGTGTAGGACGACCATGATACCGCAGATAATAAGGAGAGAAAAAGTGGGAGGGAGAGGCAGGCCAGAGGAGAGGTTTCAAATCGAGAAAATACTTCGATAAAACCAAGGAAATTACAAATAAAAAAAAAATATTCCATTTACCATTAAAGTTATCAGCGTTATCCAAATTTTCAGCAACGAATTTGCCCAAATAATCATAAAATTGACAAAAGTGTTTAATCGACTGCAAGTAAGTAATTAATTCACTGATAAATCTCATAATTTAGTAATGCATCTTCTATGAAAAACAAAGTAATTTTCACCCAGAAATGAAGTTACCGTGTGGAGAGTCGAGGTGTCCTTGGGTTGATGCAATTTAGTCGGGTTAAGTTATTAGACGCCGGAAATAACGAAGTCCGAAACAGGGGTACTGGAGACATTATCACTGGCGCCAGATGCGACCATTGCCCGTGTCTTACCCAAGCGCGTGTCGTTTCTACTAGCGATATACCCCATATCCCCACCTCCATTTTCGTGTATAACCGCGGGCTGACCAATATCGAGCGTGACCACTGGTGACCCTATATGGCCTACCACTCGATCGTAGTGTATAGTGGTCTATCTGCGGATTTTCCAGAATCGTTAATTCCGATAAAAGACTTTTCTATTTTCTCAATCACAATTATTTTCATTCAATTCCCATCGTTTGATGAGAATAAAGGAGGGAGAAAAAAATTCTCGTCGAATGGCGGTCGGTTTATCGGTCCAAAGGTCACAGACGAGAAGTAATAAGAGCTTGCAAGTCCCCCCCCCCCCCCAACCGCTCCTTGATTCTTTTGTATTCTGTAGAAAACAGTAATTCTTTTTGTTTCGGTGGAGAAAACGCGTCGGATCGAGAAGCCAACTGCCTCTGTGTCTGCGGTTGACAGTAATTGGCATTTCTGCTGGCAGCCAATGGAATTCCATTCCCCCTTTCTCAAGTTACCAACGAAAAATTTTTCCCCCTAAAGAACACATATACCTGTATACAGTAACCTTGCAAACGACGAACGCCTCGTTCATGTTTTTTCAGCCCCTGTGAAGCTGTCGATATCAGGCGAATCGACAGAACTTGACTCCACTAAGAATAATATTTTTCATTTTGTTATTTATCTACCCATAGGCGGATTTCGAGGGGCTCACCGGGCCAATACGTTTCAATAACGACAGCCGGAGGCATAATTACACACTTCACGTTGTTGAGATGACAGTAAATAGTGCGATGGTCAAGGTGAGCAATTGTTAAATCGATCGAAAAAAGTTTCTGATTAGAGGGATCAAGCTGAATATAATTAATCGATAAGTTTTTAAGCCGGACAAATGATCATTAGAAGAATTGTAATGTTCTCAATTTAAGAGGCAAGTAGATGCCAATAAAAACCAATAGAATTCCAATTAAATCAAAAAATCAAATAGAGTATAAATGAGAATTGATATCAATAAACAAATTTTTGTTATATTGCTCATAACAATTGGTTTTACTCTATTTGTGATTATTTATATAATCCATTAGTAAATTATTCTGAGTAAGGATTCTCTCATGAGGAGAGAAGAAATTTTTTTTAGTACCAAGCAAAATATTTATGGATTTAGTGATACATCTTATCATGTCAAAATTCTAAAATAAAAAAAAAACACTACTGAGAATTAATACTATTTTTTCCTGTTGATGATTGGAATACTGATAAACCTAATTGTTGTGCAATTCAAAAAATGGTAATAGGTTGCTGAGTGGACGGACGAGGCTGGCTTCCAACCCATTACAGCTAAATACGTACGACTGCCTACTCAGGAAATTGAAAAAAATAAAACGTACATCGTGACGACGATACTGGTGAGTCAAACGAGGCGAATAGCCAGAACCACCATCCACAAAACGAGGCCATAAATATTTATGATCGAGGCCCCCCTCTTCTCTGAAAGTTGAACCACCACCACCCCTCGGGTGTGTCCCATCCCCAAGCCGCAGGATTTTCCACTTTACTTATCTTGCATATTCTCAATTTTATTTTCCCTCTCTCTCAACTTTTCATTTTTTCCTCTCATCGTGAGATAGGACAGTGTATGAATGAATATATTCCCATCATCCCCATGGACACACATTCTGAACAAAATTCGAGGAATTTATGAAACCTTAAGTACATTTATAACAACACTCATTTCAAGATTCTTGATATATTATCATTTTCATGGTTGTTCATAACAGGAGGAGCCATTCATGATGCTGAAGAAGCCCGAGGTAGGGAAAATACTCGTTGGAAACGACAGATTTGAGGGATACTGTAAAGACCTCGCGGACTTGATAGCCCAACAGCTCGGAATAAAATGTAAGATTCTACTGTTATCATATGAGGTCCATCTCTCTGAGAGAATAAAAAAAAACCTGTAAAATCATTTTTATGAATTTCCAGACGAGCTTAAACCTGTGGACGACGGTAAATATGGCTCGGAAAATCCCGATGTACCGGGTGGATGGGACGGAATGGTCGGCGAGCTCATCAGAAGGGTAAATTAAATTATTAATTTCAAATAATTCTATAGGATATAATCGAGCCTCGCAAAGGAATGGACACAGTAAAACGGAGTAAATGTTTGGAAATTCTTGATGCGTTGATACTTGGTAATGGGAAGTATTATTGATCGTTGTTCCGGCGTTACCACCCTTGAAAGCCCATTCACCCGCCCAAAAAGGATGAAAAATGCCTGTTTTATCCTCTAAACCGTAGGAAGCTTTCGAATTCCCACCGGCAGAGGTCGAAAGCCGCAGTGAGTGTGGATAATCACCCACCATCTACCAGCAAATTTACGAACCCCAATGGCACTGAATCCCTCCCTATTTTTCAAATTTAACGAATAGCCCTGATGGGCATTGAATAAACAATTCCTGTACGTATTCTATTGATGATTGAGCGTGGAAAATGGTTCGATATCTATGTTGGGTGAGATGAGCCAGATTATAACTGACCGAACTTTGATTAAATTCCAAAGCTCCGCTTTATTAATATTCCCCAGCATCCCATCGACGTTATTTCCAAGTAATTTCATTGAGGGCTTTCTGGGCTGCATCTGTATCGTAACCCCCATCCTCTACTTCACGGAAATAATGGTATTATCATTGCACATGCTTTTGCATGGAGCTGAAGCCCACTCTACCAACTCCCCTTCGCAGCTTATAAGGTTATTTTGGATTTTGGAAGGGTGTTCATGAAGCTACATGCAAGGGACAGAAAAGCTACTCACATGCACTTTGTTTTATCTCACCACTGCGCACGCTGTAAATTCATTTAATACAGGCGCTATACAATCAATTCGACTGTAGTATTGTGCCCAATCATTAGCGGGTATCGGAGATTTCGTCGGTTCCTTTAACTTCAGATACAGAGGAGAACCACTGAGACATCACAATTGAGATTGTTGATAGATCTTTTTCATTATCTGGACAACGGCATGCCCTTATTTTAATTAAAAGAAACACTAAAATTACTTTTTTTGGTTGAATGATTGCATTTATTCATAAAATACTTCAAGTTAGGAACAGTCTTGACTTAGAAGTCAGTGGAGACCAAATTAGTATTCCCATCAGCTGACAATTAAGCATATACAATAGCTATATTTAAATAAATTGTATCCTGGAGAAATATAATACCTTCCTCAACGTTAATTAATTCCGACGCAAAATCAATTTTTCATTTGTTGATGTACCTTTGAAATTAGTGCTATAAAATGTCCAATGAAATGAATTATTACTGCGGAACTAGATAATGAATTTTAGCGATTGTCTGACAAATGGTAGAGGGCTATTAGTTTTTCAATTCGATCACTACATCGATTACTTGCAGTTTAATTTTTAATTCATTTGATTTTCCATTCATAACATATTTGAATTGCAATAGAACCAATTAAACTACTGGGTGATTTAATTCAATTTTACCGTCAAATAACATTGCCAAAGTTTATTGAACATTCCAAGGAACCCAAATTTTGGTTTATTGTTGAAAGTTTTATAATAAAATGATTAAATTTCATTCATGTTGGTGTTCGAGTAGTTACAGTTCATTCTAAACAGTAATTGTGAATAATCTTCTTAAGAAGACCATTCCGAACAGTCCGTTACTATTTTTATTGAATTTATTGTTAAATGTTTGGGGACGGCTTAGAGTCATTATTTACCATCACTCTGCGAAATGAATGAAATTATTCGCAGCTCGAATATATATTTAAAGTTATGCATTAGTCAATTCCGGAGAATTTGAAAAATAGCGAAAAATGAGCAGAATGTTAATTTCTTTTTTTAAAAATAACAATTTTTTAATTTATACTTGCTTCTCGTCCTAGGAGGCGGACTTAGCGATAGCTGCGATGACCATCACGTCGGAAAGAGAACGAGTAATCGATTTCACAAAGCCATTCATGTCCTTGGGCATCAGCATCATGATAAAAAAGCCGATAAAGCAAAAACCCGGAGTGTTCAGTTTTCTCAATCCCCTCAGCAAAGAAATTTGGGTCTGCGTTATATTCTCATACATTGGAGTATCCATTGTCCTCTTCATAGTATCAAGGTAATTTCACTAGATTACTTGATTATTATCAGCTACGTAATGCATTAATGAAGTCTGTATATTCATGAGGTATTTAATTACAGATTTTCACCGTACGAGTGGCGAGTAATCCAGTTAAACGGAGGTGGTGATCCATCGATGGTTGGAAGAGGCGATCCGAATCTACAACATCCACACAGCCAGCAGGGCTCACTTCATGCCCCGGCACCCTGCATGGCCAATGATTTCAGTATGCTCAACAGTATGTGGTTCTCATTAGGTGCTTTCATGCAACAGGGCTGTGATATTTCGCCAAGGTAAATCATTTGTCTTGTTCGCAGTCTGGATATTAATGTTACTACGACCACTCCAGCAAAATACATTCTTTAAATGAAAGAAACACATCTTTTTCGGATTTATTCGTTAGCCAGGTATAATTAGATCGGTCCTCCTGTTCCATTGGATTATGCAAAATAATTTTAGATTCTTTTCATAATATTGCCATCATTGAAAGAATCCCAGGGCAGAATCTTTTTCAACGTGAAATGAGTTGAACCCCTAAGACTGAAAAAAAATACTTTGAGTTCATTGGCAGAACTCTCGTCAACGAGGCAATTCAACGTTCTCTTTATGCGTAACAAGAAAAGCGCATTACCGTCTGAGAGATCTCTTATAGAAGGGATGAATTAGCTCACCGAGTGAATGTAGTCCGCAGAAGAGCCCCATTAACCATAAATAACATTTTTTTTTAATTCAGCTTTTTTATGATTTTAAGCTATTAGGGGAGTTCGAATTACGTAGTAATCTCATCAGGCTCAGTGCGGATATGCGCGTGTCGACATGAGTTGATCTGCATTTATGCAATAGGATGCTTCTCTACTTCATGCATAACACTGTATTTATTTCCACTCAGTATTTTCCGTTTTTCTCCACTCCTTTTTTACACAGGTAAAGAGCTTAACAATCCAACAGGAGTGCAATCACTGGATCGTGTTTCGAAGTGCAGAGATGAAGCTGTAGGAGAGCAGAGAAATCTCGAATAAGTGGGAAAATGGAAAATATACGTCTTGTGAAAATTCTGGGAAATCAAGCTTGGTGGTAGCTAATGGGAGTGCTAGTCTGTAACGAGACTTCATTCGGCTATTTGATCTTTCTACTCTTTAATTTTTCTGAAAATTCGAGAGATGAAAGAGATGATTTGCCTGTTTGTTCACTTTCAACTCTGGAATCATGAATGAAAATCGCACGATGAAAATTTGAGACTAGAACACGCCTCAATTCAAGAGAAGACTGTAGTAGATGCTTGTAGGGATGGATTATTGAAGAGAAGATTTCCACATGTTCCCGGAATATTTCATAAGCTCAATAATTTATTGTTCAATAATTAAAACCTGAAATTGTATAATTGAAGTAAACGGCGCCATAGCACAATTTTTGAGTGAAAAAGTATGTGGAAGACTGACAATGAACCACTCTTCTTATATTTAATTACTAGCGGAGTCTTGGGCGAACTATCGATCAATTTTAGTCAGTGATAAGTATTACCAGTAGTTAGGACCAGATCTCCGAAAATAAAAAAAATTTTCTCTGAAAGTTTAATCCAATCTAAATTGCATTCACTCCTCCTGCATTGGCACAGATTCGTGATTTGATATTTCTTTAATCACTGAAATGCAGAGGCTATGCGAAAACACAGATGAAATCATTACGTGAAACTCGGAGGCCGGCGGTAACTGCGGCTCAATTAATTTACATCTAAGCGACGGGGGCTTCCTTGGCGAGCTAGTCTTTTGATTAATGGTTTAAATATTCTCAGTTGGCGATATGAATTGTAAATTCAGCAGCAACCGCACTTTTGAACGATGAAATTCGATGCAAATTCACATTATTAAATACCATCTACCTTTTGCCATTTTTTACTCATATTAAATTTTTTCCCGTGGTCTATTTGGTTCGCAGAGACTGAAGATAAAAAATAAACTGGGGCAATGCGTTTTTTCCAGATCCATGTCAGGGAGAATAGTCGGATGTGTATGGTGGTTCTTCACATTAATAATAATATCTTCGTACACTGCAAATCTCGCAGCATTTTTGACAGTCGAGAGGATGGTAACACCGATAAATTCCGCCGAGGATCTAGCATCACAAACGGAAGTCCAGTACGGAACACTCCATCATGGATCCACATGGGATTTCTTCCGGGTGAGTTCAATGTATATCTATTCAATATTTTCCTACGAAATGTCCCAGTGGAAATTAAAAATTCCATGTGAATGATAAAGTGGACATGAAAGGAAAATACATTATCATGTAAATTGACATGCTCAGGATCTTTCGGTGGTACATATTCTGAGTAATGCTGGCTTTCTGTTTTTCCAGAAATCACAGATCAGTCTATACAGTAAAATGTGGGAATTTATGAACTCCAGAAAACACGTTTTTGTTGATACATATGACGAGGGAATTAAAAAAGTGAGGCAGAGTAAAGGGAAATATGCATTACTGATTGAAAGCCCGAAGAATGATTATATCAATGAAAGGGTGCCCTGTGATACTATGAAAGTAGGGAGAAATTTGGACTCGAAGGGATTTGGAATTGCAACTCCGGTGGGCTCTCCTTTGAAGTGAGTTTCTTTTACCCAGCATCGATCCTAAATTGATGGATTTCTTTTCAGTAAAGACATTCTATAGTTTAAACTTTTATTTCGAATGGGATAAAATCTGTGGATCAGACTGATTGAGAGACTCCATTAAATATGTTCCTTGATCCAACAGGGATAAGATAAATCTATCAGTGCTGACCTTGAAAGAAAGTGGAGAACTAACAAAACTAGTCAACAGATGGTGGTACGACAGAACTGAGTGTGGACACGGTGACAAGCAGGATTCGAGGAATGAATTGTCACTGAGTAATGTTGCTGGAATATTTTACATACTCATAAGTGGTCTACTGCTGGCACTAGCAGTAGCTCTACTAGAGTTTTGTTACAAATCACATACTGAAGCATCAAGAGCAAAGGTAATGTCCAAATAATTACTAAATTTTTCGTAACAATTTTACTTAAGCTTTTTTACCGAAACTTCTTCAGAGAGAGACCAAAAAATTAACGACTTTCCCGAATAGGAAAAGGGTTAATAGGGGTAGGAATACGGTTTCTGTCGTGATTTTCCAGGCATTTAAGGGGAGATGGAAAATGTAGAAAAAAAATTATACGACTCTCTAATAGCATTATTGAAGTTGGAAATATGAGTAGGTTCAAATTATTTACCAACAAATAAAATTCGGCATTTAAATTTGTCGCTTTTAAAATTAATCTACAAACTGTGAAACTACGATTCTCTTTATTAGTGAAATTTTTAAATAGCGTCGGATTTTGATATCTTAGACCTCGTAATATATTTTTTTCTCTGTTCTTATTATATTCTGGAGAAACGTCTTTAATGATGGTTTATTCCAAAATAAAAGAAAAACAATTGATAATAAACTTTTGAGACCTTTCATTTCAGTCATGAGTGATTTTTTTCTTCTCATTGATTCATTCTTTCAGATTCCACTGGCAGATGCCATGAAGGCGAAAGCTCGATTGACAATATCTGGCGCTCGAGACTACGACAATGGCCGGGTAGGTCCTGGATTCCTTTATCGATCGGAATCATTACATCAGCGTTGTTAATTCCCCAGATATCTCTAGAACTGCAGGGAGATAAAATCAAAGATCCAATTCCCGTATTTATTCGTCTGGCCAATTAATTCAGCCACGGGTCTAATCATAATTCGATTTATGTGGCTGACGTTAAAATCAAACTATCAAAATTCGAATGCAAACTAGCAAATACATTATCGGCCCAATGTGCAAGTGGCGTGAGCATAAATGCCCAGTTTGTTCGTTTTCCTAACTACAACTGGCACGAAAATTTAATTGCCCCCCTCCCCTCATCCCACCCAACCATCCACTTCTCTTTCTCGCTTACCTATCGTCAAATTGGCCTCGTTCAATGCGAGCCATTTAATCGTCTATCGTTAAACGACGAGGGAAGGCCTGAATTTATGCTGCTCAACTACAAATCGATGGCGGATATTCGATGCAATCTTCATTGCAATATCTAATGGAGGATAAATGAAATATTAATAGTTACGTTAATGGGAAATTCCAAAGAATTAATTCCCGAGAAATTATAGATTTTTACGATGTTAAACAATAATGAAAAACAGTCTTCAGATGATGAACACTATTTTTCAATTAAATATATAATTGTAAAAAAATCATTAAAATAGTGATAGATGATAAAACACATGATTTCAGTTAAAATTAGTTCGATCCAACGAGTACGTGTCATTAGACCACGCTTGGCATGCAATTAGCAGCGTTGATCAATCAATTATATTTACTTTTATAGTTAGATCGCTGTCCGAGATACATCACATAACACACACACAATACTGAGGAAACCCAATGTACTAATGTATTCACCCATTTTTTTTTCTTTTTTTTTCAATTTTTCAACATTAATATTTTCAAGGGCTGAGCTGGGCGCTGGATTGATTTAATTTTTCCTCCTTTAGTCAAATTATCAATGTATAATTTTACGTAATCCTGGCCTAAGTAATTCAAAAGAAGATTTAAGAATTCAATAGCGATTTTTAGCAGGTGTAAGTTTTCGTTTTCTACTTTTAGTTTTTTTTTTCATTTTTTCTCTAGTGGTACGGACTGCAGAGTTAGACGGAGGATGCATGCGCCTTATCCGGGACCATATGTGAGTACTCTCACCCTTAATTCAAATTCCCGTTTAAATTTCATTTACTTTTTCGTCCTTTGTCAGTTCAAATTAACTCTCATTTAAATTGATCAAGTGATATTTAGATAATAAAATAATAATAAAAATCGCTAATTACTCATTTTTCATATTTTCTACGCTTCTGTGCAAATCCTGTTGGGCAAATCCCGGCTTCACTCTTTTTACCGTATGCGGAGTATAATCCTCTATCAGACTGCACCAAGTGTCCTCCCCACCCAGAATATTCAGACTCACACATTTGCATGACTGAATGACACTCTTACGACACGAATATAACACTGATAAAAAAGAAAATCAAAGCCACTCCATAAAAATGAACGTTCTTTCATTCTAATTCGTCAGGCACCATCTTTTCTCATTCAGTGCAGTGACTCATGGTTGCATGTCATTATCATCTAGAACTACTCATTAAGCTTAGAATATTATTTGGATAAAAGAAAAATGACGAAGAATCGAGAACGAGTAAAATTTCACCATGAACTAGTTCATGACTTCTGACTTTCGTCAAATTTTTCCTAGAATAAGGCAAGGAAATGACCGATTCAAATAGCACAAAACAATTTACAACGGATCGAACCGAATTAAAAAAAAAATCAAGACCTCCTCCCAGAAAGCAACATTCCTCTCTGAATGAAACCTGCATATTTCAGTACTACGCGCCGGCGAACGCGATTGGGAATGCGGAGGGGGATCAGGTGCACAGCAATACTCACACGCAAGTGTAAGTCCATGGTACATGCCAAGTGAAATAACGCCGGATCCATCGCCATCAGCATCACTGCCAACTCCACCACCGCCACCTAAAAATATTCCACCACCACCACCACCGCCCCCAAGACCAGCAAGACGCAGTGTTACATTTGCTGAATCACCACCAAAGAGTCCAAAGAGCCCAAAAAGCCCTAGAAGCCCATGGGTATTGAAACGTAAATCGAGTATAGCAACACTCAATGTGGCAGTGCCATGGACACCGGCAACACCCAGTCACTGGGATAATCGTAAAGCCGAATATGTCACGTAATTCTAGACCATTACAAACTCCAACAGCTGTGACAATTTCGATTGAGGGGGAGGGGGAGGAGAGGACTTATTTCCATCCTCGTGTCATGTTCCTAAATTTAATTTCTCTGTGCAATTCAATCGGCATTTTTGTTTGATGCTCAGCTGTCTAGACATGATTTCAGTAGCTGTAAATTTGGTAGACTGTTCACGAATTATTGTAGGTAGGTAAATGACATGGGGGTAGAAACAATCATGTTAATATGCTGTAAATAATTGTACGCAGATCAAATGAGAATCAAAAGTAATTTTCAAGAAAACAATAGTTATGATGGACATTATCGTTGAGTAACTTATGGTCCTGGCAATGGTGCATTTGAACAATTGATAATATACGATATTCTACTGCCAAACGCCAACACATTACCAATGAATATGATGATACAATGAACTGAATCAAAATGCACAGGAATAATTGGTGAATAAATTTGAATGTGAAATTTTTGTTATGTGTAAGTGGACGAAACTATCGTTAATCAGCGAATTTTTAACAAACACAAATGGATTATAACTAATTAATTGTAATTTCAGATGCGTGCGAGTGAATAGAATCGATGTTCATTAATGGAAAATATCGAGTGAATGAGAGTGAGTTAGGATAAAAATGAATGGGTAATGTTAAATGAAAAATAGGATTATTTATATACCCCTCGTCGACTTGTGCGAATTGAAGGTTTAAATTATTGACTTATCGACTGGAAAGCAACACTCTGCCATGCCAACGTCTGATACAGGCGAATCACTCCGAGTGAACAGTTGAGGGTAAATAAAGAGTTTATCGCAGGTTGTTTGAACATTATTATTTCATATATTTCAACATTCAATTAATTCCATGTCAATTTTTTGAATTTTTAATTCGTATAACCCGAAGATCCTACTAATTGGCCAAGATAACGTGCCAAAGGACGATAAACCGATGGAATCTGACGTCACGAGTTCAGGAAAAAAACAATTATTGATGGGGTAATATTAACTAGTATTCTCCATCCCTAAAACCTTAGTGACGTCAGAACTTGTTAAAGAAGTCACCCGACACGAGTTAATGTACTGCGACGTATAAAACTGTTGTCCATATCGATCAGATGTTGATTGTTAGCTATTAATTATTGAATAGGGTTGAAGATGTCCGGAGTGAGTGATACTCAGTTTTGTATTCATAAAAATTCATTAAACGCATTTCTGTGTTATTCATGGAGCAGTTTTGTACGTCGATGTGAGATCTATCATATCGTCGCATTTTTTCTTATAATACGATCAAGATTACTACCATATAAATACAATAAATGAGTATTGATGAAGTAAATCACTCGATCGATTTAAGAAAAATTTAATATTTAAAATGCAATTGAATGAGAACAAACGTAATGATGATAATGTGAAAGGGAAAATATGAATTAATTTATGAAAAATGGATGTGAAGCGAGGAAACGTTAAAGGTAAAACTCCTCGAGGATTTTAATGACTCGATCAATCAACGATGTTAATAAAGGAAATTGGAGGTTCAAAATCGTGTGATTTAATCCTTACTGTATGCACAGAACGTGATGAGAATCATTATTGAAAAGTCATTTTTCGTAATGGCTTCTTCCCATGGATATCTTTGAGACGTGTTCATGTGTTTGGGGATTGTTTACGAGAATCCCCTTGCGTTTCACAGCGGAGCTGAGCTCTGTACCGTCCTGGCGAGACACAGGTAAACCAAAGAACATAGATGAACAAAACAACTGGTAAAGATCATTGTTCACCAATTTGATATTATTGAAACATCTAATACGTGAAAAATTAATTAACGAGAAGTGTCACGTGACTATCATTAATTTGTTACTATGTAATCCGGGTGTTATCTCGGTTACAATTGAAGAGCAATAAAATTTGATGTGGAACTAAACAAATTTCACTAAATATACGATCGTCTATTTAATAAATAAATGGTTCATTGACTTTTTTTCATATGTCCTAATAATTAGAATCGATTAACAACACCTTTTCGTAACAGTTAATCAAGAGATCCGAGGTTAACATACCAAGTGATTTAATTTTCATTGCATTCAAAGAATATGGAGAAACTCTTTATCAACAGCAAGTCATTTTTCATGATGATGTTTTGCTATCGATATCTTTAAGACATGTGTTTTAAAAAGCTCGGTCATCCCTAACCATTAATTTGATATTATCAAAACATCTGATGAATGAAGAATTAATTAACGGGAAGTGTCACGTGACTGTCATTAATTTATGGTGTAACCCAGGTGTCATCTCGTTTACAATTAGACAAAAACAAAAAAAAACACAAACGACTCTATTGTAAAACTGTTGTGAAACCAATCAAATTTGCATAAATACACAATCGTTTATTTAAAAAACAAGTGCTTCGTTAACTTTTTTTTATCCTGATTGTGAAAACCAATTCCAAAGACACTTTCTCATTTGCGACGGCGAGAATCACAGCGGAGCTGAGCTTTGCACCGTCCTGGCGAGAGATAGGTAAACCAAAGAACATTGATAAACAATTCCAAAATATGAATGAACGAAACAATTGGCAGTAATTATGCCATACAAGAATATTTATGCCATAGGTGCCCGTAATCACGCGATTCTAACCTCGCTTCGCTCGGTTAAATCGCGGATTACGGGCACAATGACATAAAATATTGTA